>LPNX010630327.1:61935-74240 GCA_001517045.1 Pseudotsuga menziesii
GAAGAGTATGGGGTTTGCCACCTGATTTTATTCCTATTTCAGGAGAAGATCCTATGGAAGCTATCGACCAAGGAGCTGCTACCAACTCCCAAGTGGGAGAACTGTGGTTTTAGAAAGCGGAGATCCATATCCTTCGCACGATCCTCCATTGGTTCAACAAACATTCTAGGGGTAATATTTCGTTCCATTCTCCCATGGAATGTCATGTTGATGATACTACCCATCCAAATTATGGTCCCAATGCTCCGTGTTGGGATACCTCTATGGGACAAACCATTGCTTCGTTTGGCACCCTTCCAACCTCTTCTAAAGATATTTCACCAAATGAAAAAGAACGTAGACAATACCAGGAAGCTATTATCCATGCAAAAGAACTTGAGAAGAAAATAGATAACATATTGGGTACACCACCACCTCACTCAACAGTTTTTCCTCATAATCTGGACCCTTAGCCTATGGGATATCACTCACTTGCTAAATCTATGAAACCCATTGAACCTATTCTAGATCGCGTTGTGACTCCTCATAATCCAGTTCAAACTACCAACCCTACCATCTCCCATATTATGTCTATTCCAAATCCTCCCAGGTCTTCCGCATCTAGGGAACAACATTCAATTCCTATTTCATCAATACCTTCTAGTGCCAAGGGGCAACCCCCAGCACAACCTACATTACATGTCACTGGAATTGTAGCTATTCATGGACATACTTCTAGTATAGAGCAATCTACAATATATATCCCTCCTACCAATACAAATGTGATTAACCCCCCATTCAGTTTAGGTCATCCCTTGGGGACACAACCTGTAACCAATCAAACCTCTTGGGGGTATGGTTACATAGCAAATCAAGTACCTATAGTAAATGCCAATTACCAACCCACTCCTATAGGAATGCCTTATGTTGGAATTCCATATCCTAGTAATACTTTCACTCCATGGGGGCAACCTAACTGGTCCTACATGGCAGCTATAGGGGGGATACCTATACATACTGCGGGGGGTGCTGGAGGACCACCTTATGGAGGTCCTCCCTCTGGGGGGGGCTAATGGCCCTAGAGGGCCTAGCATATTTCCTCCTTATGGTCCTAACGGTCCCGGTGGTCCTGGGGGGCCTAGTGGCCCTCCTCCTAGTGGTTCCGAAGGCTCCATAGGTTCACCTCCTAGGGGTCCTGGAGGGACTGGTGGTCCTAGTGGTCCCAGAGGCCCTCGAGGTCCTCCTCCTAGAGGCTCTGGTGGTCCTAACGGTCTTGATCCCAGAAATCAACCCCCTGCAGGTGGATCTTTCGATGGTTCTTCATCACAACAACCTGTCTATCAGTCTACTTATGATCCTACTAGTTCTTATATGCCCTATCAATACTACCAGTACATACAACCTAATCACCAATTACCTTTCCTAGAAACTTTGGACTTTCCTGATATGTCTAAGTCGATTAATGATCCCATTCGACATAACCCCTCGTGACCTCCCATTCTGGTAAAGTTACCATCAGACATCCCAAATTTCGATGGGAAGCAGGGAGATGATCCAAAAAACCATGTCATGACATTCCATTTGTGGTGTTCTTCGAACTCCATAATGGATGATTCAATCTGTTTAAGACTCGTCCAGCGAACTTTGACTGGTATAGCTACTAAATGGTACATTGAACTTCCGCAACATTCGTTTGTGTATTTTGGTTCTTTAGCAACTGTATTTATGACACACTTTTAGCTTCCTATCCATTATGAAACAGGTACATATCTCTTCACTTCTCTGCATCAGAACACCTCCACCCACATATTAGATCATATCCATGACTGGAGAATGTGGAGAAGACTTATTAAGGATCCTATCCCAGATCAATTGTTAGCTGATTGGTTTTCTAAATATTCGTTGCCTCCAATCACTCGAGATGTGGCTATGGGTGGTGCCGTTATCGAAGAGCAAGCCATTAGTTGAGCCCAATATCTGAACTTGGTTTATTCCCAGTACAGAACATTGTATGACTTGATCCCTCAAGCTCCTCACCCAAGCACCGATCCTGCCAAGCCACCAGCAGAAACCCCTGTTGATGCGATTGTTGGTTCAATCCAATCCCTGCCAATAGAAAAACCTGCCAAGGAACCCCAAACTTCCACCCCAACTCCTTCAACTCCCAAGGTTTCCACTGAGGTAAATTCCATTCAGACTACTCAAACACCCGACAACAATAAAAAGAAAGGTAAAGCTAAAAACAAAAAACCTAGAAACCAACAGGAGAATTCAAAACCAACCATCAACGAGAATGATAAAGGGAAAATAAAAGTGAAATATCCATGTTTTCTATGTGGAGGTGACCATTTCACGAAATATTTTCCTCATCGTGAAGAAATCACTCAATTTCTAAAAACTAATCCTGCGCTAGTAGTTCTCATGGATCGTTTTCCCTCTCAACAACAGCTCATAGACCACATGTCTAATCAGGGAAATTCTAGTTCTTCAGAGGAAATTTGCATGATGTCCTCAGACACTATTAGTTTGCAAACTCAAAGTCAGAATTATGACAAACCGGCACACAAGAAAGAAGGCAATTCTTCTTCAGGAAAAGCTCCCTCTATTGGTTCTCCCGAGTCCTTGTCTATTGGTCCCCTAACCATCGAGAAACCTAATCTCAACATAGTTTTGCATCCACCCAAGAGTACTCTTAGGAAGGTTTTTTTATTCCTAATGCCTGAGCTGCCCAGTTTAATAATGTAGTTGAATATCTTTCTCAAGCACCATGTTCAATGTCCACCTTAGAAGTACTCCAAATTTGTCCTACACAACGCAAAAACTTGTTAACCGTGTTAGGAGCTTTAGACCCGGATAACACTAATTTGATTCATTTCAATGTCGAGAACTATAAGTCTAGACTACCTCACAAACTTGCTTTCCAAATAATAACGAAAGTAGTCAAAAAGAAGGTCTTTAGAACTATCTTAAACGAAGGAGCTTCAACTTCAATTTTGTCCCTATCTTGTTGGAAAGCTATTGGCTCTCTTGAGCTTGTAACATCACCAACGACTCTGAAAGCCTTTGATGGATGAGGTTTCTATCCCAATGGTCTCATACCATCCCTTTCAGTCAAGCTTGGGGGAAAAACTATTTCTATTCAAGTGGAAGTAGTAGATGCCTCGTTAGATTACAGCCTCCTATTAGGAAGAAATTGGTTTTACTCCATGACTGCTATCACTTCGATGGTATTTCGAACTATCCAATTTTTGCATCTAGGGAGGATTGTAACCATTGACCAACTCGATTTCTGTATGCCAAATGTTACTACCCCTAGGGCTAATAACATACATTTGTTAGGATAGTCCCCTTCTCCTTACCAGTCGATTGGGGTAGGCATGCTAAAGGATTGCTCCCTTATGGGGATTTTTCCATCTAACCCTCCTGACACAGACACGGTGACAGTAAACATGATTTCTTCATTTGTTTATGATCCAAAGGGAAAACAAATTGTTGATTCCACCTCGTTGAGTCAGCATGAAGAAATGTACAATGTTATCCAAACCCTTTCTGATGACCACACTAATGACCTTCATTTGGTGGCTTCGAACACTTACCACCTACCCTACTGGTTAGAACCCTGTCTTCCTACTCTAGATTATCTCTCGCAGACTTTTTAGTCTGATGAGTCCATTATGGAGATCATGAGTACAAATGAGTCTATATGGGAGGATCCTCATCATAGACCCTCGTTCCTCACCAACACCAGTTAGGTAGACCATGATATTGCATCCCTTTTTACTACTAATATTGTCAAAACACCTCAAAATCCTATATTGTTGTAGAACACGGATTCTAAAGGAAACCTATGCAACATTACTCAAAAAAATCCAATTGACATATCAGCCAAGCCTGGCACCCTTGAGAACGTTCATGTTGGGCAGAACTACTAAGTAGAAGAATCTGAAGCATACAGATCACTTTTCAAAGAATTTCAAGATCTTTTTTGCTAGTCTTATGAAGAAATGCCTGGGATAGACCCATCCATTGTGGTTCATGAAATAAAAACCTATCCCACTACAAAACCTATCAGGAAAAAACTAAGATAAGTCCATCCATGAAAAGCTGTAGCTATCAAAGCTAAGAAAAACTTCTAAAAGCAGGGTTTATTTATCCCATACCACTGACGGAATGTGTATCGAACATTGTCCCTGTCAATAAAAAGTAGGGCACCATTAGAGTCTGCATCGATTTCAAAGATTTGAACAAATCTTGTCCCAAAGACAACTTTCCCACTCCGCATATCAACCAGATTATCAACAACTATGTCGGAAGTGTCATCTTTTCATTTATGGATGGATTTTCGAGCTATAATCAGATTGAGATTTTACCCACCAATCAACACAAGACAACATTTATTTTCCCATGGGGAACCTTTGCATACAAGAAGTTACCATTCAGCCTGAAAAACGTTGGAGCCACTTTCCAGTGTGTTATGTCCTATGCGTTTCATGATATAAAATATATTGTGGAACCATACCTTGATGACCTCCCAGCTCATTCACAGCGATAGGAGGACCACCCTGGTCATCTTAGAGACATTTTCTTGAGATTCCATCATTATAACATACGGCTCAATCCTCATAAATGTGTTTTTTGCATTGAGACAAGATGCTTGTTAGGTTTTGTGGTTTCTAAGGATGGAATCTGGAAAGATCCATTGAAAATTTCCGCTATTATAGCCCTACCAACCCCAACCAACCTTCTCAAACTCCAAATTTTGCAAGGGAAGGAAAACTTCCTCCGCAGTTTCGTGAGCAATTTTGCAGAGAAAACACACGGTTATATGTGTCTCCTTAAGAAGGACACTCCTTTATTTTGGGATGACCAAGCCCAATGATCCTTTGATAATCTCAAACATGCTCTGACTCACTCACCCATGATAGACCCCCCAGATTATTCAAAGGACTTTCTCTTATACAATGATGCCTCCACCACTGCCATCGCCATGGTTTTGGTGCAGGACAATCCCGACGGTCAAGAGCACGTGATCTACTATGCTAGTAAGAATCTCATGGATTTGGAAACTCAATACTCACACGTGGAGAAATTATCATTGGCCATGGTCATTGTTGTTTAGAAATTTCGTCATGACATTTTTCTCTGCACAACCACCACATTAGCAGACCAGGACCCTATGTATCACATCCTGACTTGTCAGGTGCTCAAGGGAAAGTACTCCCGATGGATAGTCATCCTACAAGAGTTTGATCTAGACTTTTCCAAAGCTACATCAAATAATTCCTTGGTCTTTACTGAGATTATGTGTGATCTTCCCTGTGCTTTGATGGAATCTGAGAGCAGTGATTCATTCCCGGATGAATTCCTGTTCGTGATAAGCACTACTGACCCATGGTATGGATATTTGCTCATTTATCTCCAGACACAAATATTTTATCCCACTCTATCCCATGACGATCACCATCGTATCCATCATCACTGAAAATACTACCTCATCTTAAATGACACTTTGTATAGATGTGGTATCAATTTCGTTCTCTAGTGACACCTTACCCACGAGGAAGCTGAAAAAGTTTTGAATGATTGCCACTCTAGAGCATGTGGCGGTAATCTCTATGGGATGGCTACAGCCCAGAAAATCCTTAACGCTGGCTATTTCTGGCCTTCAATCTTTAAAGATTGTCACGAGGCTGTTAAGAAATGCCCACCCTGTCAACATTTCTTTTCAAAAAATCGCACCCACCCTACTCCATTACACCCCGTCATTTTCATTGGCCCTTTCGCAAAATGAGGGATCGATTACATGCATTGTAAGCCTACCTCAGCCGGGGAGCATGGTTACATCATCATAGCCCTATTATCCGCAAGCTAATTGTCAAGTCGAGGCCATTAACAAAGTTTTGAAAAAAATGCTGCGTCGGATGGTTGGAGACCATAAATCCAACTGGAACCATATTCTTTTCTCCGCTCTTTGGGCCTACAGGACTTTAGTAAAAATAGCTATTGGTTTTACACCTTTCCAGCTTGTCTATGGACTAGAAGCTATCTTAACGATTCAATGTCAGATTTCATCCTTGAAACTTGTCGTAGAAATTCTCCCAGACACTTCCTCAGAAGAAGAAATATTTCTCTACTTAAATAACCTTGACGAAACTAGAAGAGATGTTTCCTTAGCTAATGAGGCACATAAGAAATGCGTCAAGGCACAGTATGACAAGTCTATCCAACCTCATGCCTTTAATGAAGGTGACCTAGTTTTGACCTATGATTAGAGATATGACAAACTAGGGAAAGGGAAGTTCGAATCCATGTGGTATGGTCCTTTTGTTATTTCCAAAGTTTTATAGAAAGGGGCCTACGAGCTCGTGGACTATGATGGAATCCCCTTAGGACATCCTCACAATGGGTTGTACCTGAAGAGGTACTATTCCTAGATCTTTCTTGTATAGTACCTTGTATATATGTATATTACTTGAATTTTAGTGTGCTTAAGTATTTTCAATATGGTTTTGAGTTTAGTGTCCGTATATGTTTATACCATGTTTTGGTCATGTAGAGCAGATGGATTTCTACGGCTTCATTGATGGTGCTTGCCGCCACCCCTTGAATCTTGCCTCAGTTGCTTGGGTTCTATATTCCCTAGCTTATGATTTGGTCAGTTCAAGAGTGGTTTGTATTGGTCCCGCTACCAACAATATCACCGAGTATCGAGCAGTCATAGGTCTTCTGACTGAAGCTGCCTCCCAAGATGTCGTAACTTGGTAGTTTTGATGGACTCAAAACTAGTGTTTTGTCATTTAAACCATGTCTATACCATTAGGAATCCCATGCTTCTTTGTCTCTTCCAGATGGTACATTTATTAGAGAATTCATTTGAAGCTATTCCCTATAGGCATATCCCTAGGGAAGATAATGCATTTGCCGACTCATTGGCAAATTACATCCGAGGATGGCATATTGCCCATTCATGACATCAAAATCAAACATGGTTCACTGTAAATAAACTGTAAAAGACACATAAACTCATATAAAATACATTATCCATTTGAGACATATAAACACCAAAGTAGAAGTCTGTATATGTGTGTGTGTGTGTGTGTGTGTGTGTGTGTGTGTGTCTATAGAAACATGTTTTACAAAAAATAGGTCACGAGACCTCATCTGAAGCGCTCAGGATTTCAAGTAAAATTTACATACAAAAGTCCTGAAGTTATCTATCAGCTTTCAGTAAATACATCATGTAGTCCATCATCTACTGATGCTCATGGTAACACATGACCACTCGGGCTACTTGACGTAGCAATCTACTGAAACAACTTGGTACTCCTGCAGTGGGCCTCTGGTACCTTAGTGGGAGGTCATCGATTGAGGCATCTGGGATGTCTAGAGTCAACCTCTCGAGGTTCTCCTCTAGCTCCCTTGTCACATAATCTCCCTATGTTACGAAGCAAGCTCTGGCTCACCTGTTTAGTGGGGAGGATCACCCAGGTTGTGCTACTTCGAAATCTGCATGAAAATATTCAAGTCTCATTACTACACATAAAAAAATATAAAAAATCAAAACATAGAAACAGAACTGCCATTGTAGGATTTTTGTTTCTTACCGATATCACCCCACTATCCACCAGGTGGGAGCAGTAGATCAAGGTCACCACTGAAGTCAGTTCTTGCGTATGCATAGTACTCCACTATGAGGAGTTGATCTCTCAACCATCGGAAAAATGGGTCACCAAACTTCACCCTACCTCTACCCGCTCTTGTGCAGGCCATGATCCAGACCCACCTCACCATGCCAGGGTCTCGCACCCTCAACTTTGTAAAAACCACCTAGGGTCTCATCCAGGGGACCTACTCGAAAAATAAACATGCTAAGATAGAACCAAAACTGAACTGCTTCAGCTTCCCCTGTCGACACTTGGTTAGCTGATCCTTGGAAATCGGGAGTAGAGCCTCCACCCAGTTGAAGAAATATTTCTCTACTTAAATAACCTTGAAAAAACTAGAAAAGATGTTGCCTTAGCTAATGAGGCACACAAGAAACGCGTCAAGGCGTAGTATGACAAGTCTGTCCAACCTCGTGCCTTTAACGAAGGTGACCTAGTTTTGACCTATGATTAGAGATATGACAAACTAGGGAAAGGGAAGTTCGAATCCATGTGGTATGGTCCTTTTGTTATTTCCAAAGTTTTAGAGAAAGGGTCCTACGAGCTCATGGACAATGATGGAATCCCCTTAGGACAACCTCGCAATGGGTTGTACCTGAAGAGGTGCTATGCCTAGATCTTTCTTGTATAGTACCTTGTATATATGTATATTAGTTGACTTTTAGTGTGCTTAAGAATTTTCAATATGGTTTTGAGTTTAGTGTTTGTATCTGTTTATACCATGTTTTGGTCATGCAGAGTAGATGGATTTCTACGGCTTCGCTGATGGTGCTTGCAACCACACCTTGAGTCCTGCCTCAGCTGCTTGGGTTCTCTATTCCCTATATTACGATTTGGTCAGTTCAGGAGCGGTTTGTATTGGTCCCGCTACCAACAATATAGCCGAGTATCAAGTAGTCATAGGTATTCTGACTGAAGCTGCCTCCCAATATGTTCGTAACTTGGTAGTTTTGATGGACTCACAACTAGTGGTTTGTCATTTAAACCATGTCTATACCATTAGGAATCCCATGCTTCTCCATCTCTTTTGGAGGGTGCGTTTGTTAGAGAGGTCATTTGAAGCTATTACCTATAGACATATCCCTAGGGAAGATAATGCAGTTGCCAACTCATTGGAAAATTACATCCTATACTGGCATATTGCCCATTCATGACATGAAAATCAAACATGGTTCACTATAAATAAACTGTAAAAGACACATAAACTCATATAAAATACATTCACCATTTGAGACATATAAACACCAAATTAGAAGTCTGTATATATATATATATATAAACATGTTTTACAAAAAATAGGTCACAAGACCTCATCTGAAGCGCTCAGGATTTCAGGTAAAAAATCAACATACAAAATTTATGAAGCTATCTATCATCTTTCAGTGAATACATCATGCATTCCATCATCTAGTGATGTTGGTGGTAACACATGACCGCCCGGGCTACTTGACGTAGCAGTCTACTGAAACGACCCAATACTCCCGCAGTGGGCCTCTGGTACCTTAGTGGGAGGTCGTTGATTGAGGCATCTGGGATGTCTAGAGTCAACCTCTTGAGATTCTTCTCTAGATCCCCTATCACATCATTTCCCTGTGGTACAAAGCGAGCTCCGACTCACCTGTCTAGTGGGGAGGATCCCCTAGGTCGTGATGCTCTGAAATCTACATGAAAACATTCAAGTCTTGTTACTACACAAAAAATATAAAACATCAAAATATAAAAACACAATTGCCATTGTATTGTTTTTGTTTCTTACCGATATCACCCCACTGTCCACCAGGTGGGAGAGGTATATCAGGGTCACCACTGAAGTTATTTCCTGTGTATGCATAGTCCTCCACCATGAGGAGTTGATCTCTCAACCATCAGAAAAATGGGTCACCGAAATTCACCCTACCTCTACCCAATCCTGTGTGGGCCATGATCCGGACCCAAATCATCATGTGAGGGTCTCGCACCCTTAACTCTGTAAAAACCACCTAGGGTCTCATTTGGGGGACCTGCTCAAAAAATAAATACGCTAAGATGGAACCGAAACTAAACTGCTTCAGCTCCCCCTGCCGACACTTGGTTAGCTGATCCTTGAAAATTGGGAGTAGAGCCTCCACCCAGTTGAAAATTGTGGGCTCCATGGCCTCTATAGCATACAACATGTGTACTCTAGATGCCTGATGTACCCCTTGGATCCCCACCACTCTCTGCATGTTAAATAAAACTGTCCGTAGAGGGCTGAACACCACTGCTTTTATGGGAATTTTGTTCCCCAATGTCCTGGTCCCAAAAATACTATGGCGGTTTATCAACTCTTGGGTAGTGATGTCCCCTCCACAAGAACCAGTCAAAGATATGGGAGCACCCCGTCTCAATAGGCCTATTAGGAAGTACATATCCTCTACTTCAATTGTCAATCCATGAGCACCCACCTCATATTACTGTTGCTCTAGATTCCACATCTAGAGAATATGCTCTAATAGGTGCTTATGTGACACCATGTTGGGTGTGCAGAAAAAATTTATAAGACCACAATCTCTCAATGCAGCTATACAGCCCATGTTTCATTCGGCAAATGCATCATCATTGTCATGTTGACTCTCTTTCCAAATTACCATTTTTTATTAATGGGAACCTGTCAAAAACCATCACAAGGCCAATTAAAAACATTACCAATAATTCAAATTATAAAATTTGAGTTATTTTTCCTTCTAAATGTAATTTTATTCACCCATGGCCGGCACCTCCTATCTCCCATTGAGGATAGGTGGTGGCACCACCTGTGTCAAGTGTTTTAGGCGAAGTTCTAGTGGGGTACCACTTATCCTGCAAGGGATAAGAGCAATGCCCGCATCCATGGTTTTAGGGCTCTCTCAAATAGCCCAAAACACCCCCAAAAATAAAAAATGAAAGCATGAAATGAAAGAGCATGGTTTAAGCTATTACCTAGAATTGACGGTGCATAAATCAGACAATAGATGCTCTCGGAATCAGTAGTTGAAAATCTAGCCAAGAAAATGCTCCAAATGCTCTCCACTATGGGTAAATGGTAAAATGATTTTTTTTACTATTTACATACCTTTTATAACCATTCTAGGTTTTGTCATGTCATAGTTTTTGAAATCTATCAGTCATGATCCTTTAATGTCGTTTATTGGAGAGTTGAACCGTTTTTTTTTAGCTCATTGCAAGGTAAAGAGCGGTAGCAGTAAACATTTTGGGAGTTTGTTTTTGACTTTTTCGTACTGCCGTAAAATGGAAAAAGTCTTTGAGAATTTATTGCGACACTTTGGTCATGCTCTCAAAACTTAGCATCAAAGGTCCGAGTCCTTTTCTAATTCTTTTTAGACTCATAAAATCCCTCATCATTAAAAGAGACCTAGTGGAGTCTTTTTAAACTCTTTTCGGGCTCCTTAAATACGAAAATATTGTCGAGTGATCTTGTCTTCTTCACGCTCATTAAAGCACTTGAGGATTCATTCATCTGATGGTAGGTTATCACCTTTTTGGATCAGATGAACTATTTTATGAAAAATTACCCTGTGGAGTCTTCTTCCGTGGTCATTCAGACTCTCTAAACATGAACGATACTGAGTTAACTTTCATTGGACTCGTTAAATTAAACATTGAGAGACCCTCTTTTGGGAATGAACCCCTCCTCTCTCAGGTTCGTAAAACATATGAGTTTGGACTTGTCTTTAGATGAGCTACAATGAGTGTTTGTTACCCTCTTTGAACTCATAAAAACGAAAAAAGGCACTCATCAACCATGATGGGGAAATTATGGGAAGGGAATCATTTTGCAAATAAATGGCAGTTTGTCGTTACCTTTGAACATGGAACTTGTCTGCATATCATTTCAGTCGATTGGGTATTCAGCTGATTTCCATGATGATCCACTTTCATGAGTCATGTCACTCCTTTGATTCTTTCAAAAGAATGCATTGTCCATCGTCACACTGTGTGTTTTTTTGGTCTAGTCATGCTGCCAAAGTCTTTTGTCATGCCATCTGATGTTCAAAAGGAAGTTGAAGAAGTTTACCTCTGTAGTCAAAACAGTCTCTGTGTCAGTACTTTTGAGTCAGTCTTATGGTTACCTCATTCACATCATTCCATAACTTTGTTATGAGTTTCATGTCATCGATGTGGGATTCATCATGGCCCTCCTTCGACGAGACTATTCCTGTCGACATCAGCTCATCATTCGGGAAATAGTCTTAGAAACAAATTTAGTACCTTGATATCTATATGCCTCAATGACAAATTCTCTCACTCTCGACATAGGTTCACATCATTGACCTTTGATTGATAGAATCAACTGGGTCTTCAACATCAAGACATCTATTCACACTCAGTAGATTGTATTAGGGTACCTTGGGAATCATTGACATCAATGGTGATCTCCCTCGCACTTGTTAATGGTTCACATCATTGGTCGGTAATCAAGTGGTTTCTACCATGTTCGAATTCAGAACATTGTAATCACATGGATACAATCGTACATTGTGGAAAATGAAACGAAGACCCTGGGTACTTATTTAGTACTCATTGCTTTCCCCAGGTTGCTATGGAGTTTTGTATATCAAGCATGGATCCACATTTGTATGGTCATGGCTATGCTCAAATTTGTGTCTGTATGACATAGATCTACGTTGTATGTCTGGTAGCTAT
>LPNX010630327.1:75997-89496 GCA_001517045.1 Pseudotsuga menziesii
CTTCATCTTTAGGTCATCTTCATCTTCAAGTCATCTTCATCTAGATCTAGATCATCATCACTCGATCTGGATCATCTCTATTGGATCAACATCACTGGATCTGGATCATCACTCAATCTCTATCATCACTGGGTTAACATCACCGGGTTATCTCATGATTGTTCTCGTCATAGGAAGTTCTACAAAGCCAACCCTTTTTCATGCTAGGTGTAGGCCTAGCCTCCATGTAGGTCTTCTTCAGTGCTTATATCTGACCCTAAGTCAAAATGTCCCATCCAGCACTTACATCTGACCTTGAATCATCAGAAAGGCACTCCTAGCACTCACATCTTACCATGAGAGGAACTTAATCCCTTCACCATGTCAAAATGGCCCAGCCCTTACATTTGACCTTGACTCATCAGAATGGCCCAGCCGTTACATCTTACCTTGACTCATCAGAATGGCCCAACCCTTACATCTGACCTTGACTCATCAAAATGGCTCTCAGTCCTAGACTGAGGATCCCTAGTAACTGACCAGGTGCCTCCATTCAAAGAATGGAAACAACCCTTATATCTGATCAAGTGGGAACACATCCCTCAATCACATCAGAATGGCCATGCACTTATATCTGATCATGTGAGAACACATCCCACAGTCATATCAGAATGGCTTAACACTCATATCTGACATGGAAGGAACCAATCCTCTCACCATGATAGAATGGCTCAGCCCTTACATCGGACCATGGAAGGAACCTAATCCTCTCACCATGTCAGAATGGCTCTAGAACTCATCATTTCCCCTTGGAGGGAACCTCGATCTAGAGAACACCAAGCTTCTCCTTGAAGTACTCAAACTTCACTTTGGCCATTTCTAGCATAGAATCATGTCAGGGTTGATTACGTTTAAGGATAGCCTGTGAGCTTTGCCAGGATGGATTACATCCGAGGACAACCTACAGGCCTATTTACATCTAAGCAACCTACGAGATTCACCAGGATTTATGCTCAGACAACCTGTCTTACTGACTATGCTATAACTCCCTCTTATGAGAGATCTCGATCTGGATCACATACTGGAGCTTCATCGATCCTCTCTGCATCATACAAAAATGCAAGTCAGATCAAGCAAATCAAATAGTAGTTTTCAAAAGAAACATACTACCTCCCAAATAGTAAGTGGCAACATATTTTTCCTCAGTTGTACTCAGCACCATGCAGGAATCCATCCTGCCAAACCAAGAGATCATACTTGATCCCATACTGAAGTAGCACCTCAAAGTGCTCTTCCTATCAATGGCACTACCTGCTTAATACAAATCCTCATAACCCTCCAGGTTATTCTTCTGATTCGCCTCATACTTGAGCCCATAATCAACCGTACCCTTCAGGTACCTCAGAATATGCTTTGCAGTAATCAAGTGAACATGTCTCAGGTTTGTCAGGAACTGGCTCAAGGTGTTCACAGCAAAGCAAATATTTTGTCTCGTGTTCGTCAGGTACATCAAGGACCCAATCATCTGACAATACATCGTAGCATTAACTGTCTCTAATGAAGCATCACTCAATAGCTTCATGTTCGATGCCATAGGTGTGGTCATGTCCTTGCAGTCCATCATCCTGAATCTCTTCAGGATCTTTACCGTATATTTCCCTTGGCCTAGGGAAATTCCATCTTCATTTTGCCACACCTCCATGCCTAGAAAAATAGTGCATCGACATATAACAGGGGCATCATTGGTCTTCCACCTTCTACCTTGAAGCAAAAGTTGGAATCCACTTTAATCTCAGTAAAGCCTAGAGTCATCAGTAATCTATCCATCCTATCGTACCATGTAAAACCTCGGGATCTTCTACAGTCACTCCCTCTAAAGCATCATACTCCCTCTATCTTCCATACTCTATGCACTGAAACATTATGTACTGGAGTGACAAGTAGCTTCCTCTGCTACTAATATTCTATGTATCCATCTAGGATCACTGGATACCAAGATCCTCTATCTTGAACTTTTTCAAAATTTCTTCTCACACCCATCTGTGAGCTTGTCATCCTTTATCAACCTTGTAGCAAGGGTTTAGATATTCATCAAGCTCCTCATGTATGTGTTATCCCATGGTTGTCTTCTGAGCTCGTACAAGGCCTTCTTTCATTTGCACACATGATCCTTCCTGTCATGTGACTTCACTTCCAGTGGCTACAAATTTCTCTTCATAGTTTATGCCTTCTTTTTGTGAGAAGCCTCATGCTATGAATCTTCCCTTGTATCCCATGATGTTTCCATCTACTGCATGATGGAACTACGAACTTCCCTTCACGTATCGATACTGCATCCTAGACATCATTCCTCTTTAACTAGTCTTCCCTTTATTCTTGGTTACTTCTTCATGGCTGGAAGGTTCTGCATCAATGATGTTGCTGCATTTGTCATAGTATTCTTCATCTTGAACTGTCGTTACTTGTTCTTCGGAACAAGTCTCATCCTTCTTTTCTTGTAGGCGATTTTACGTGATCTTTCCTACAAGTCAAATGCATTTATATGGTTAGAAACATTTCATAGTAATATTCATACTGGAAAATTCTTGTGCATAAATATATGATCATGCAACTACTTTATCCAATACAACATTCATCCATATCTCATGGAAACTTTCTAGATGCCTTCCATCTCTACCAGGACAACATTGAGATTGTGCACTGATCCAATATGTTAGCAAAGAGGTTTCATTCTAAATAAGCAGCAATGGAGAGTTATATAGCACCGTGAGCTACTTACCCATCACATGCATATTAGTAGTATACTATCATTAATGCAAACATTCTATCATGTATAATACATTAACTGAATATAAACAAATGCATAACAAAAAAATATCATGAAATGACAATTGAATACTTATCTTTATTTGTTTCGTGGGTAGACTCCTTCTTGAGCCTTCGACTTCATCATCTTCTTCATTCATAATAGCATCATTTCTTATCCAAATGCTAAGATGGATAAGAGGTTCTTCAATAGTTGAGTTCTTCATATTCCTCATCACTTGAGGGATCTTATTTGGATGGTGAGAGCTTTCTCTTTAGTTACTCCCATATTCTCTTCTCTTATTATGAGTCGAGCTTCTGCTTCTTGCCAGATTCTGCTGAAAGTAATCACTTCCTTCTGGCACACATTCCTCATATGAATGAATCCCATGATCCTAGGAGGCCATCCAAGGTGGCTATCAACACTTCTGCATTCTCCACTTCTTCTTCTTCTACTACAAGTTGTTCTTTGATTTGAGAGACCCTTGTAAAGTATGACTCTATGGTCTCTGCATTATGGATCTTAACATTCTTCAACTATTTTCTCAAAGTCATATTCCAATTCATGTTCCTCCCTTCAAATAGATTGGTCAAGGAATCAAACACCTCTTTTGGTGTCTTTAGGGAAGACACTTGTGGTATAAGGTGATCCGTGATTGAATCAGCAATGATCTTCTTGGCCTTGACCAAGTTCTTATGGTTAAAGTTTTTAGCCTTATCTCCATCTGGAACTAGAACCTCTCTACTCATGTAGGTGTCTAATTCATTTTCTTCAGAGAGATCATGTACTTCCATGCTTGGAAGTTGTCAACTTCACCAAGCTTATCGTCAAGATGATGCGATAGATCACTTTGAAATGAGAACCTCAAATGAAAATAGCAAAGGATTTAGATCTTACCGATTTGAGATGTCTGTCCTGGTTCTAGAGCTGGCTGATCTAGGGTTTGTCAGAGAAACCCTAATTTACAAAACTTGGAATATTTCAAATCTGATTTTATAGAAAGATAGATCTCTTCAAGTTGAGCTGTCCAATGTACTCCTTTTCTGAAAACAGTGGAGGGAAGCTCCCGGAACAGGAAGCCCTAGTTTACAAATTTCTTATGCAAAAATTCTTGATACTGTTTTTGTGATATATCCGAAATTACTACTCCTCTATGTTTGAAAATTTGCACTGAGGTAGCCTTGCCTGTCCCTGTTCCAACAACATAGGTTTTATCAGAATTTGTATCCCCAATTGGGACTAATGATCGTTTTACCAAGGTGACTTGTTTCAGGACTGTTCATAACAACGAAGTTGTACGGACTTCCACATGTCACTGTTTCATCTTCTAGGTCTGAAACTTGGACCATAGAAATTAAATTCTGTTCCCTTTTTGGAACATCTTTATAAACTTCATTTGGACCTTTGTATCCCAATATATATCAATTCTCCTCAGGTGTCCTGTTTAGGGATGAATCCTGGAAGAGGCTAGAACCCTAACTTGGAGGGATCATATCTCCCATAATATAACGAATCTAAGGCTGAATTTTGGATACAGTGTAAATACAGATTTTATCTTCGGCTTGTGAATGTTTCAGCTCCTGATCCTTCTCCAATCCAAATATATAGCGAATCTACCAAAACTTATCAGTTTTAGTATTTAGGGTTTTTCCCCCTCAGGGTCAAACTAGGGTTTGACTTTCCCGGAGTTTCATCCAACCAAAAATATGGACCCAGGTCTATAAAATTCGATTTTGATGAGGAGAGAAATCCTATGCTGGGCTCACTCAAAAAATCCTCTTCTGTAAGAAGCGCTAATTTCTCGCACCAAAAACTGAAAATGCTCGGAATCGAATTATGCTTCGACAAAAAGATGTGCCCTTGAATGGAGAGCCATCCGAGCATACTTTTGCTGATGGATTGTGGAGAGAGTCCCAAAAAGTAAGAATACCTAGCTTCTGTAGCTGCATAATGTATTCTTCTCAGGTTAGCTCTAATACCATGTTATATTTTTATCATTCAAGCTAGCATTATTATCTTAGGATCTTTAACTAAGAGAATAATATGCACAGCAATAAACACAAGAGACACAAAGAATTTTCCTCTGGGAAACCATAAAGGATAAAACCCCGCAACTTCCTCAGAGATAGAATCAGCACCAAAATTAAAACCCAAAAACATAAAGATGATCTTCCGACAGCAGTACTCTCTCTCTTGTCCCAGCAACTTCTCTCTCACACATGCGCCCCAATGAGTGAGTGTGTGTGTATGATAAATAGTGACGCTCACTCTCTATTTATATTCCTTCATTCACTTGAAGCCCACTCCAACATGTTAGCCTCACTTAACAATTACTTACTAGAGTCGACATCTCTAGGAGTGTCTAATAACCCTAGTGCCCCACAACTTGTGGGGACTTTGCCTCCTCCGACCAACAAGGAGGGTTATCCTTAACACAATGGTGGGGACTATTGCCCCGACTTATAATGACTCACCTAGGTTTGACTTCTCTAGGATAGTCTAATAACCCTAGGGACCCACAATAGTGGGGACTTTAACCCTTGACCAATAGGAGGGTTACCCACAATGACTTGAAATGACTTGTTTACATTATAGAACCTCCCGATAGGAACATTGGGGCATGACATGACTCAACAACATTACAGACACATCCCAGAATAAACATCAGGGTAGAATGCATAATATATATGGATGAATACATTCTGAAGTTACAAATACATTAACACTTCATTCATTTCTTAATGCAAAGCTGATTTCCGTCCCACATATCTGTTGTATTGATCTCGCATGTATATGTTACTGGACTCCTTAGTCACTAGTATGGATGTGTGAATAATTTTATGGTAGCTTTGATGTTCTTGTTTGTTTGACATGTTTGTAGGTACATAGTTTTGTCATCAAAGCATTATTCCAGGTGTTTATAATATTCAGGGAAGGTCTTCATCCTTTGTCGTTCACTCATTTGTTCTAGATCTGAACCATTCATACCAGAGGAGCAGCTTCTATCCGCAGAAGGTGCAATATTCCTAACAACAAATATCAACAAAAATTTTCTTTGAATCAAAAGAAAAAAATAAGTCTTTCATAAACTCACGAAGAACAAACGAAAAAGCCAAAAAGCAAATCTTCCTTTTCAGTTTATCATACAGTAAAAAGAGATCTAACTCTATTGACTTCCAATCACTCCTTTTGAAAAACAAATCCAAGCATACAAGCAATGAAATAGATTGATGTAACCTAGCTCTTTGAACCAAAGCAAAGAAAGAATTTACCACTGTCAGACTTTGAATCTAACAGTCTAGATCTCAAGAATGGAGCCCAAAAACACACATAACAGAAAGAAAAATCAACTAAGCTTTGAAATCACAAGGGTGTGAAAACCCTACCTAGCACCGTTTGAAGAGGGTTGGTGATAGAGAGTTACTACTTTGGAACTACCTTTTGTCCACTATGATATAGCGATGAAATCACTTAATGACTACTGAACAAGGGTGGTGGAACCACCTATTTTCCTCTATGCATGTGTGGTGATTGTTGTACATGTCAAAACAAAAATAATGGTGAAATAGTGAGAGTTAGGTGTTGAAATGCTGGTATCAAATCATGAAATTATTAGGAAAATTAAGTACAGAAAATAGATGTGCCTCATATCTGAGCATATCTGGTTATACCAAACCAATATTTCACTAGAAAAGCTAGTAGATCGGATCACTGAAAAGTTGGAGGCTAGATTTCAGACAAGAGCTTGAAAACCAAGGAAGATTAGATGTGATGAATGCTCTTCCCTAGTATGGTCGCCATATTTGTTTCTACAAATATCACACCTCTTGCGGACAACAAATATTCCTCTAGGCCTAAATGGTTCAGATCTATAACAAATGAGTAAACAACAAGGATGGAATACTTCCCCTAGAGCTTGTAGATATCTGGAATGAATCCTTTGGTTGTTCTGCAGTATGATGTAAGTGTCTCCTATGGTGATGAATCTCCATGGATGTACCTTCACAAACACATCAAATAGACAAGCAAGATCAAAGGTACCAGAACATAATCTACAGTTACATACTAGTGACTAAGGATCCAATAATAAAATGAATGATTGGAACATAACACATTTTACGGGAAAGGAACCAACTTTGCATTAAAAATGAAGAAGAAATATTACAATCATTGCCTTAGTGTTGTGATGCTCCTTCACATGACATGCCTTGTCCTCAAAAGCTCCAACTCACTCCTTCTATGCTCACCCTATAATTGGCCAGAATCTCAATGCAGCAGCATAGCATTTCTCTCTCTCAACCATGGGGTATGAGCCAGGATATATAGGCCTTGGGAGGATACGGATGGTTGAGAAAATGGTGGGTGAGGTGGAAGGGAGATCCTACTAGGGGGGATCTCAAATCCAAGTGGTGCACAGGATTAGGGATGAGGGTTCTACGAATTCTTCCTTCGAAAATCTTCATGAATCTTCTCTTTTTCTCTTTTTGACTCGAGCCCCATTTTTATTCCATGCAGACAGAGCGTTACCAGGATGGAACCGCTCTTTGATCAAAGGAAGGAAGCGGTAGCACCTCTCATTGTCAATATATGGTGGGCATTACTAAAGATGGTAACACCTTTTGCATTAAGGGAAACGGCGATGTTGGACTAAAATATGGAAAATAGGAGTCTGAGCCACTGTCCAACTTCACAATTTGGGATTTGAGGGAAAATTCTGATGTTTTACGCCTCAACATGTGATGGTGATGAGATTTATGTGTAACACCTATTAAACCCCAAACTGAAGGTGATAGATAGTTATCATGCATGAATTACTTTGAGCAAAACTATATTTTATAAAATTGCATCGATTGCTAGGTCAACGTAAAGCTTGTCATGAATAAACATGTTATTTATAAAGTTCACGTTATAACTTGATACTATAAAAGAATGAGGCATTAGTCCACTCCATCAATTGGTTTATGTTAAAGGTTTTGTATTAAAAAACATAGGATTTGAAATCATCATCGTTCTAAACTATATGATGACTATACGCTATACATGTCAACGATCCGAGGGTTCATAGTTTTATGCCCAAGCAACTGTCGATTGACTTATGTATAAGATCATGGAACATTATCATTATTTGAATAAATAAAATACTACGTGAATGTTCATACATCATAATGTGAATCATTGTAAATCATTGTATGCAGGAGACTATAGCGTCAACCCACTGCATGGTGAAAAATCTAGGTGACCACGTGTTTTGTTCTCATCCAAGAGTTGGAAGTATAAGAGTTTATGTAACCCTATTCTTTGTCATTCTCCTCCGTGGTTCTCGAGCCTTCGGCCGCTCTACAACTGTTTCCATGGATGCCATGCTTACCCTACTGTGTATTAAACGAGCTCCAAGTCCTAGTTAAAATTGCTTTCAATTTCCCATTCTTCATTCTCAGGCTCTCATTGCACTATGAGTTTTACCTCTGCATAAGTTTGTAGAGAGCCATGCCTTAAAGCTTATGGCCTGGCCTGAGAGTGGATTTTGGTTCGTTCCTCCATGACTTTCCTGTAGGGATAGTTTTAAGGATTTACTTTCTATTGTAAAAGCTTTTTCCTCATCATAGGGTTTCGAGAGTGTTGTTCTCATGCTTCACATTGTGGTGACAGTTCCAGCTTCGCCATCTACTTCTTGCTTGGTCGTTGCTCGAGCTTCTTCTTGCTGCTGCTAGCAGTGGCTTGTGCATGCGTTTATTTCATCTCTGTCATAGGGAAAAAAATAATGGAAATGGGCCAAGTGGGGCACATTAGGAGATAAGGTTTGACTACAAGGAAGTTGGAAAAGAAGAAAGAAAGAAGAAATCATCCGAAGGAGAAAAAAAAGGAGTCAGAATTAAAAAAAAAAGTTGGCACGAAGCAGGAAATTAGTATAAAGCATAAAAGCTGGCTAAAAGCATAAAATCAGGAAAAGAAAAAAATCAATATAAATAAAGGAAAACATGATAAAGCAGGTCAAAAGAAAAAAAACATAATAAAGCAAAAAAAGCAGGATAAAGTAGTAAAGGCATAAATAAAAACAAAAAGCTTGGAAACCAAGGAAGTTTCTTTTCACTCAAGAGGGCACATTGGTTGAGGAAATTTGAACACATGAAGAGTAAATTTAACCTTGAATCCAAACAATTCTATAATATAATCATAGCACTTCATTATCACATGTTTTGACAGTTTGTGAATTGATCTGAGAGCATTGTGCTACTCTAGACTTCGAAGATGTGACCCTATGGTTTTATTGTGAGGATGAGGACATCCAGTCTTCATCATTGAGTTTATTTCATGTCCTATCATCAGATCCAATAAATTTCGATCCAGTTGCAGTGATTGATGAAACCTTCGGGTCGAATCTTCATATTTTACTAGTCTCTTCTCATGGAGAATCCTCTCTTCTTCTCTCTTATTCTTGAGATCACTTCTTGATGTAATTCACCCTATGAAGGATTATATTGATGTAATATCAAACCTATGATATTTATTTTCCTTCATTTAATCAAAGTCTAATTTATGTCCACTTGTGTGCACCTAGTCTAGATTGCTATGAAATTTGAGCTAGTTTCAGTGCTTACTCATGACGAAGCCATAGCTTTCAGGTCCTTTTATGTTTTCCAGTGGGACTAGCACATATTTTAAGATTCACATTGTTATTGGAATCATTAGAATATACTCAGTAGAGTTCTAGTTACAACTTTGATTTCTTTCTTCAATCTTTCCATGACTCATTCATGATATATTTGATCACACGTTGTATAACCAAATAGCTATCTCTCAACAATACTAGTTTCAATATATTGGTGTTTTAAATGGAAATTTTTAAGAGCAGTAGAGTGACATAAAATAAGTATCTACTAGGAGTTTAGGAGTTTCCTATAGGGTTTTGACTTTGTACATAAGCCAACATTCCACAAAACCAACGTATGGAGTGAAAAACACTCTCATTTTCTTCAATAAAATTGAAATCTGCAATAATCTACAAAATTTGTCAGAGTTCAACCATAACCTGTGATGTTGCTCTCAAAAGGTATTGAAAGTTGTGAACTAGTGAATGTATGTCTAGAAATGTCTAGCATATGGTCTAGTTAGCTAAAATGCACCCCTGAATTTGGTCCTGCTTGTTGTTAAATATCAGAAAACTATAGGGCCTAGAAACAAGGCTTAGTCACCCTTTACATACTGCTTGTCCATACAACCAAGGAAAGAGGCAAAAACCCAGTGGGAAAATCCTCCCTTAAACATGGACAGAAAAACAAAATTTGGAAATATTGTCATCAATCATGCTTCACAGCATGATCAGCAATCCGCAGCAGTGATTTGAGATTGCTGAATGTCTTCTCACAAAAAACTTTGGTGAAGATGTTTGCTACTTGTTCTGAAGATGCACAGAAGAGTAGATGAATGGTACTATCATGCACAAGCTGTCTGATGTAGTGCATATGGATCTCAATGTGCTTGGTTCGCTGTCTCTAAACTGGATCATTGTAGATTCAAATGGTGCTCGGATTATCATAGTAGATAATAGTTGAAAACTATGATTCAAAGCCACATTCTCCAAGTATTCCCTGCAACCACAAACATTGAGTTGTTTCATTTACAACACCTCTATACTCTGCTTCTATAGATGAGAGTGCTATGGCACTCTGCTTCTTGCTTGACCAGTTGATTGGTCCTTCTACAAGCATGAACACATATCCTGATGTTGACTTTCGATTTGTGTTGTCACCTACCCAATCACTGTCAGTAAACCCAATCAAATCAAGATCATATTTTGCTTTGTAGAAGATCCCATGAGTTCTTGTTCCTTGAACAAAGTTTAGGATCCTTTTGGCTGCTCTCCAGTGGATCTCATGGGGTTGATCCATGTATCTTGAAGCCACACTAACTGCATAAGATAGATCAGGTCGATTGTGTGTAAGATAAAGGAAACACCCAATCAACTACCTATACAGTGTATTATTTACCATAGGAGAAGAACCTGCTTCTCCAAGCTTAACTCCTAAAAGGAAGGGAGTCTTGCTTCTCTTGAAATATTTCATGTTGAAATTGTTTAGAAAATCTAAGGCATACTTGGACTGATGTACTTTGATTCCATTTTGGGATTGAGCAATTTCGAGACCCAAGAATTGGCTCAACAATCCCAAATATTTCATAGAAAATGCATGGTTCATTGCATCCTTCAAGGAGGCAATCTCTTTCTTTGAACTTCCTATAATCAGAAGGTCATCCAAATACAAGACAATAATCATCAAAGAACCATGAATCAGCTTCAAATGGACATTAGGATCATACTTACATCAAACAAAACTTAATGACAACAGAAAGCCATCAATCTTGGCATACCAAGCCCTAGGGACTTGCTTGAGCCCATAAAATGATTTCTTTAACCTACACACTAAAGATGGATTAGAAAAAAACCCTTCAGGTTGCTGCATGTAAATATCTTCAGTTATATCTCCATTTAGGAAATCACACTTCACATCCATGTGATGTACCTCCCACTACTTCGAAGCTGCAATGGCTAAAGCTAGCTTTATGGAGTCCATCTTTGCCACTGGTGCAAAGGTTTCATTGTAGTCAATACCATGTACTTGTGAGTAGCCCTTGGCTACCAATATTGCCTTATATTTCAAAGGTGAACCATCAGCAGAAAACTTAGTCTTGAAAACCCACTTACATTGAAGTAGCTTCCTCCCTGGGGGAAGATCAACCAGTTCCCAAGTGTTGTTCTTCTGGAGCGAGCTGAATTCTTCTTTCATGGCTGTTTTCCATCTTGGATCATGTGCTGCATCTTCATATGTCTATGTATCTGGTTCAACCATTAGATAGCACTTCTTAGCAAATAGAGGATCTTTCACACAAAGGGCACTCTCAAACTGAGATCTAGTCCTCCTAGTGTCACTAGGATTTCCAGCTAGTTCCCCAATTGCATGAATGGTCTTTGCTTCCCATTTTGATCTTATAGGACTATCAGGATCTATAATCAAATCATTATTATCAGACATATTAGAATCAGCAAACTCATTAGTCTCTCCACTTACAATCAATGGATATGGTGGTGAAGAAGACTCTCCAACTTCAACTACTACTAAAGGCTCTTCTTGGAACTGAACACTTCTTTCAATGAAAGCTTTGTTAGTGCTCAAGTTGATCAGATTGTACCCTTTTGAATATTTAGAATACCCAAAAAATAGGCACTCTTGGCTTTGGGGCTGGAAAGCCTTTCTCTTTTAAATTGGAATTCTTGCCCAAGCCTTTGAGCCAAAGATCCTAAAATGGGTCACGTCTGGCTTGTGCCCACTCCAAGCTTCGAAAGGAGTCATACCATCAAGATTCTTATGAGGCACCCTATTCTACATGTAGGATGCACATTTTATAGCCTTGGCCCAAAACTTTGGTGGCAAAGTCTTAACCTCCATCATGTAGGTTGCCATATCCTTCAGTGACCTGCTCTTTCTCTCAACAACACCATTTTGCTATGGTGTGTAAGGGATCGACTGCTACATTTGAATACCTACATCTTTACAATATTCAATGAACTCAGACTTGACATAATCACCACCATTTTCATATCTGAGGATCTTGAGTTTCCTCCCAGACTGGTTTTCGACCAAGGATTTAAAGACTTTGAAGAGGTCAAAAACTTCAAACTTATGCTTTAGGAAGTGAACCCAACAATACCTGGAAAATTCATCTATGAAGGTCAGTGCATATTCGGATTGACTCATGAACATATGAGGAAATGGACCAGCAATGTCACTGTGGATCAACTCAAGAGGTGCAGAGGTTCTCTCATGACTACCTCTCTCATATTTGTGCTCTGGGTGTTTTCCTAGGATACAACCTTGACAGACTCCCTTAAAAAACTTAATCTTTCGTAACCCTATGACCATATCATTTTCACTGAAATCAGAAAGATACTTGTAGTTAAGATGGCCAAATCTTTCATGCCAAAGCTTGCTTGCCTCATTAGCATGAATCAGAAGAGCAAAGGGATTTGATTAGGGTAGAAAATGGGAAAACATCTATACCTTCAAAGTGTGATCAACAACACCTTTTGCTATGACTTTACCATTAGAAATATCAGTGATTTCAACATCATCGGGGGAGAAGATGACCTTATTTGGAGACCCAATGTGAGTCATCTGATACACTGACAAGAGATTAGAGGCAAGACCTAGAACATACAACACATTATTGAACTTACCATGGTCAAGATCAATCCTTCCCTTCCCTAAACTGTTAGTGAGAGAGTCATCTCCCAAAACTATTGGTGGACCTTTCAACATGTCAAGAGAGGAGAATGCCTATTTTTTCAAAACCATATGTCCATAATATCTAGAGTCTATGATGAAGCTAGGTGAGCTTGATGTGCCAACAACCAAGGCATGTACTCTCTCTCTGTCCTCTGAATTTCATCATCCTTCCCTCTTCTTTGAGCAATCAGGAAGGGAGATATTATTCTTCTCTAGGATTTGGGTCAACATGTCAATTTGCTTCTTCATACAAGAGCTCTCAGGATGATAGCCCTTACTGTAGTATGCGCACTTGCTCATTTCTCCTTTGTTCTTCTTCTTCTAGGAGTTCCTCTTGGAACCTTGGGGCTCCTCTTGAGACTTGTTCTTGTCTCTCTTTTGCTCAGGTGGATTTTTAGCTTTTTTCTTGCTTTTTGAATCCACCCTTGAATCTC
>LPNX010630327.1:129871-278543 GCA_001517045.1 Pseudotsuga menziesii
TTATGATATTCTTCATGTTCACACAAAATCCGGTGGGAAATTTAATTTTCCGCATTACTTCCTTGACAACATTGCTTTGTTGTTCCGTAAACATCCATGAAATTGAGTTTATATTAACTTGGTCTCCGTTGCTATGAAATTGGATGACGTCTTTCATTGCATGGTTGCTTTCTTGAATGTCTTTGTAAGCTTTCACAACTTTATCTTTCTCCCTCCTTAGCTCCAGTAGTTTCCATAATGTTTCAGTAACATTCTTTACAATATGCATTGTATCAAACAAATGAGCAATTTGTAGGTGCTCATAGTAGGGCAACCTGCTAAATTAAATAGGATAACTTTTAATTCCTCGTGGAAGCCCATTAATGCCTTCATGATCACAATGGACATCATGAATATTAGTTTATAAATAAATTACATCATAAATCAAATATGGCCACTACAGTAAACAACTCACAAGAAAAATTAAAATACATAACAATTCATATATGATGTTCCATATGTACCATGATGACGATTTCTATTGTATTGCATCTTCCAAAGGTGAGGTGTCATTCTCCGTGGTTTTAATGCAGTCTCCTGCTTCCCATTGAAAATATTTTTTTCGCTTGTTCTATACTTGTGATTCTTAGAGAGGAAATGCCTATACTCATCAAACACCTCCTTTCTTAAGCTTTTTGAGCGATGAGATTTTATTTTAGGACCACAAACTAGACATGGAAATTTACCCTTTGTCTAAAGACCTACAATACTTAGATATAGAATATCTATGTTAATTATAATCATATATAAACTATTCTAACTACTCCATATAATTAAATGCGATTAAAGTGGAACTTAAAAATACAAACCATAAAATGAAGTTAACCCAGGGGCATCATGTATTGTCCATACAACCATTGCATGGAATTGAAATTGCCTTTGTCGTATTGGTCTAGATACGTCATACATAGTGATGCCATTCCATAACTTCAGTAGCTCATCTATAAGAGGTTCGATATATACATTCATATCTTTGACTTGGAACTTACCTAATTGATTTGAAGTACATATAAAATATATCATTGTGAGAACCATTAAGATATATAAACCATGCACAAGAGTAAAATAAAATATATATATATGAAATTAAAAAACATAATACGACAAATGACATGCCACAACTACATTAGACATATAACATTTGTACACAAAAAAAACCTGGAATAATCATCGACAACATTATGTGCTCCCTCTTTATTGCCAACCATGGAGGACTGTTATTGTTGATAACAAAAATAGGCCACACTGTGTAAATGGATTTCATCTGTGCAAATGGAATAACACCATCTACTGCCAAAGAAATCCTAAGATTACATGGTTCTTCTTTAAAGTGAGGCCACTTTTCCTCCATGTCTCTAAAAGCATAACCATTTGCAGGCATTTGGATAAAATCATCTTGACTTCTGTTCCTGGCATGGTAATCCATAAGTTGCGCTATGTTTTTGCACCTGAACAGTCGTTACAAACGTGGAATGATGGGAATATAACGAAGAACCTTCTGAGGCACCTTTTTTGTTACTTTATTTGTTCGATATCTACTTACATGACATTCCAGACATTCTATTGCAAATTCATGCTAATTATAATATATAACATGATCATCGGGGCATGCATGAATTGCTTCATAATGCATTCCAATCTCTTTCATGATGGAAGATAAATCTTGATATGTGCGAGGTAAAATATTTGATTGTGGTAACAAAAATTCAGCTATCAAGCTACAAAAATATAAAATAGAATGATCAATAATGAAACACGCTTCATCCGTAGAATGATCAATAATGAGTGAACAATACAATTATTAGAGGAATACAGATAAACTATATCATGATCCTCTATATGTGATGGATTATTTTACATACCTTAGCATCTGTGTGATTGCAATGTTTGAAAGACCATTCATAACCTTCAATTTCATTATCACCAATACAGTAGAAAGAAGTTTTGTTTTGGAGCCTTCATAAAGGGGTTCATATGCCTTATCGAGTAGAGGTATATCGTGAACATCATCAAAGTCATCATCATTTTCATTATCATCGTCATCTTCATCATCCATTCTAACATTAAATGAATCATGGATCAATGTATGTGTACCATCATCTTCAACTTCATTATCAGTATGATCATCTTGTTCAATATGATCATTCACTTGTTCTCCATTAAACATAGACACTCCATGATCCTGATCCAGAACTTGTTATGAAAGCACTTCCTCTGGACGATATGTTGTAGGGTGTCTTTCCTTTATAAATACATGGAAACATCAATAGATATACATTAATATAGGAGATATTAAAATAATACATACATTTACCAAAGCAAAGAATATAAAAAACTTTATAGTGCTAAACCTACAAATGTACAATATTCATTCCCCCCCCCCCCCTCAGCGTGTCCATGTTCCCTGCAATGTTTTGTGGCTGTTGAGATCAAAATTCTTCTCCTCTTAAATCCCTTGCATTGAGTACACAAACAATAACATTTTCCATCACCCCTTTGTTTCATTGCATCCCATAGTCTAGCAAGCAATTGTCAATTGTTTTCGTTTGGATCAGGAATATTTCCATTTGACATTTTGTCACAAACTTTGTGAATGAATACTATCGACAATAATAAAAAATCAAGTTCCACTCATCACAATTTTCTCAAATGGAGGTTTTTCAAAGAATTAAAAAATCCCGGCAAACTGTCTTTTGAAGAAAGAAAAAATCCCTTAACCGCCCGTTGAAGAATAAAGAAATTCCTGAAACCGCCCATCGAGGAATAAATAATTTTCACCAACTGTCCGTCACTTCTACAACAAACATGTCAAACTGTTTAAAAATGTTTAAATTTATAATTAAGCAGTCGTCGAATATCCGACACCCTTAACATAGTTACCGTTGGAAATATGGGACAAATAATTTGGAATATGACGTCAATTTATTTCAAAAAAACCTTTTGTATGTGTCTGTTGGGTGTGTTCTACTATCTTAAATACACCTAATATTTAATTATCGACCGGGGTTGGTATGCTTAGAGTTGCTTGAAAATATATGCAAAGGTAGAGGGGTTCCTAAGGCGTTGTAGAAATACTTAAATAAACAAAATATTGAAAAACCTTTCAAAATGAAAAACCGAGTCAAACTCCTAAAAATTTAATTATTAATGTGATTAAAGCAAAACATCATACTAGGATAATATCAGACTACTCATTAATTAACTCGTCTTCTTCTAAATCTAAGAATGTGAAAACTTTCATAAACAACTTCAGAAACTGAGAAAGGTATAATTTATGAATAAGTAGAAAAAAATAAATAAAGAAGCAAGTAGAAAACTTAATTAAGAAGACTTCTCTAATTATTTAGCCTATAAGCATTTTTTAGTAAACATACAATTAAAGGAATAAATCCTATGCTAGTATCAATCTAAAAAGTATTGGTGTATTTTCCAGAAATTAAAATTTTTATATTAAATTCAATATAAACAATGGTGAATTAAACTAAACCACAGATACAATTATCAGATATTACAGCGATGATAAATAAGGAAATCAAAGACAAAAGAAGCAAATCAAATCATAATACAAAAACATGCTTTGATTGAAAAGAAATACAAATGGGATTTTAATAAGTACTTTAAAATAATCTAACCTAGGGTTCTAGAGGCTGATGTAACTATTACCTAATTACAAAAACATAACAGAATTCAAAAAGCCAAAGAAATAAAACTGAAAACAGGTTAAAAAATAAACTAAGAACACTAAAGGTCGGATGGAAAGCTAGATGGCAGTCTGGAAGGAAGGTCTAAATGACAGTCCGAATGAGAGGCTGTATACAGAGAATAATAAAAACATACCTACATGATTTAATTATCAGCTAATTTTGCGCATATGAAAACAAGATGCATAAAGGACTGAATTTAAACCTAATTAATAATTTGAAATAATTAAAAAGACTTATAATATTAATCTATGCTTTGAAAAGGATATCTTCTATTATAAAATAAAACAAATTGAAACATTAGTAAATTAATCTATATTTAAACAAAAGTTAACGAAACTAATTCTAACTACAAATCAGACCTAAGACTAACTAAATTTTATCTATCTGTAAACATAACATTAAGCATTTAACCGAAAGAGAAGAATGAAAGGAAAACTGAAAACAAACTACACGTGACCGGTCACTCTAATTCTATAGGAAAATACTACATTAACAACATAATGTAAATTACATTAACTATAACAAACATGTGTCGCAGAAAGTAAATAAATGGACAATTATAGTAACATAATCACATGAACAAATGAAAACAAAACTATTTATCTGTGAAAGAGAAAATAACAAAAACACATAAGGACATGGAAGCCATTGGTTGTTGAGGGGCCCTCTCAGCAATCATAGGATGCATGCCTAACACCTATGCAAATGCAACCATGAACAACAGAATGTACAGACTTTTATTTAGAATATGGGACAAAATTACGGTGTGCTTAGGGACAAATTACATGCATAAAACTGGAACTGTCAACTCCCATAGCTCTCAAATGAGGTTGGTATATATAGCATATACAAGAGATGAGCAAGTCAACCCTTTAGTGGTTGACTTCTCTCTAAATTTAATCGATCTTAAAGGCATCCAACAGTTTACAGGTTAACGTATGAACATTTGCCTCCTTCAACGTGATTCTGATCTTTTTAGTGGACAACCAACACACAGGTTCCTTCTTCAGTACACGTCAATCCTCTTCAGCATGATCATGGCGTCAATTCATTCCTTAGCGTGCTGGTGAAGTAGTGTTGAGCGCAGGAAATGTACACGATGGCGAGTTTCTAGAACATGGGTTGTTCATCATTTAAGCGCATGGGTTGGTGACGTGGTGGTGAACAAGGGTAGCGTGAGGGCGATCTTCCAAAATGCAGGTCGTTCATTGTTTTAAATGCACAGATTGGTGGTGAGTTTGGAGGAGGCCAAAAACGATTCTAGAACAAGAGTGCGCCTTCTTTAAACATGTGGGCAGTGATCAGCTTGGTGTTAGGAGAAATCAACGCACCAGCAATCCTTTTAAACTACTGATCATGTTATCACCTGGGCATGTGGTCAACAAAACGGTTTGCAGATTGCTTCAATGTTTAATACTTGAGATCGGTTATGGACAGCGTGCAAACTGATTAGCGATCTAGATGGAAAGTTGGAAGGTGAGTTGGACGACGATTGCACAGATCGAGCTGAATGGTAAGCTAAACGATGGTTGCGCAGATCGGGATGAATGGTAAGTTGAATAGGTATTTGTTATTAATTCGCCCAAACATACTACATAACATGCAAACAAATACACATATTAATTAATATATCAAATATGATTTAAATAATATAGATTTACGTTAATAAAATCATAAAAATTATATTAATAACCAAATTTGGATAAACATTAAATTTGTTCTTACCTTGTGCTGAATAACGATATGCATGACATAAAATACACGAAAGATAGTAAAATATGCATTTAAATGTGTTATTTTAATGCCAAAAATGATAGCAAAATGAGGCTCAACATTCCCCCAAACCGGAGAAATGCCAGGTCCCACTGAGCAAAAAAAGATAAGAGATCATACTGTCAAAGCGAACTTTGAAATGTGAGACAGCAACAGGCATATGCATGAATGAGTGAATTCATAAATTTTATAATTAGTTCAACCATGTCCAAAGTAAAACTTCGGACAAGTTGAACATATGACACAAAAGGTATAAAATTAATCATTTGAAAGTTTACATACATGATTAAGTAAAAGGATAGGGTTAATAACAGTGAAATGATAACTAAAAAAAACTTTTAAAGTCAGAGCATTTTCATGGGTGTAAAAACTATTTGCCAAAAACAAAATTTGGTTAGAAAATTTTAGTCGTAAGTGCTATAATATCACCAAGTTTAGATCGTCATGTGGTATTTCATTTGGATTATCCTTCGATCCTTCATATAGTCCTCCATATTGATCTTCTGTAAAAATATACTTCATGCTATAACCAATTTCCATTGCTAATTTATCCTGAAAAGCACTTATCATTTTGTCAAAGAAAATAGATCTATCATAAATAATGAAAATAAAAACAGTCTAATTTTTCCTTATCCTCCCCCCCCCCAAACCAAAGGTATGGCGTGTCCTCAAGCCATGAGAAAGAATATTCGATTGTCCATATAAAAAGAGTGCTATCATGTTGTTTTATTATTTTGTAAAAAGAAAAACTAACTAGTAAATGGAAATGATTCAGATATGTATATTCATGAAAAAAAATAACAGTGCTTAGAACGACCACTTAAATGTTGATAAGATAACTAAAAGAATGACATAGGAAAAGCTAGTCATCCGTGCCTTATTTTAAATATATCTTGTCATCATAAGATATTTTGAGTTTACCTCGAAGTGTGTGAGATTTTATAGCTATGGGTCCCATTTCTAGGATAATGACATCCTAGGTATTTGTTGAATTAGATGGCTAGGTCCAATCCCAACTTACAGCGATTCTCAAATGACATTAAAAACAATCGGCCTTAAAATAAAATTTGAAAAATTTTCTTCATATTTATCATTATTCTTTGAATCATGTGCATAGTAGTGCATTAACCAGTTCTCTTTTACCCGATATTGCCCCGCTACCAGCAGACATGTTCAGTACCCCGGCGGGTTTATCTTGGTACCATGCAAGCATAGTCCCACTGCCAGCGAGCCTGTTCAATACCCTAACGGGTTTACTTGCATTTATCAAGCTTCCTTGTTTTAGGTTTTTACTTAGCATTGACCTGCTACCAGCAGGCCTGTTCAGATTCCTGGCGGGTTTGCCTTGTATAATGATATTAAGTATATGGAATCCGATTGCTACTAGAGCGTGCTAAGCCCTGCTAAAACACATAATTTAATTTTGTAAAAACTTATAAGTAATTTTCATAATGGCCTTAATCATAAATCATGTCAAAAGAGAATAACTTAAAGTTGTTCTTTGACCTTATAACCCTTCTTCTTCGTAAAAGATAAATAATGTTCCCCATAGGCAAAAATTCCACCTACTATCAAGTTATCACACAAAGATACTCAAGAGACAAGTTTTGATAATAAGGATAGAATGAACTAGTAATCCATAGGCACAGAGTAAGATTTGAAAAATATGATAATAAAAGTAGGTCGTATCAAGCAATTGGTTGAAATAATGAATCAGAAATATACATGTCTGAATCAAAATACCAAAAACTATATGAATTAAAAAAACGGTTAAGAATGATATACAAAGAAGTGTTTTTTAATTTTTACTATAAGCTGCAATTTTTAAGAAAGGTTTAAGATATCTTACGATCATAAATTGTCTTTCAGATAATACTCCATGAGCTACTTATAGATAAAATTCTTATAATCAGACTGCAAAACTACTTGTTAGATGATTCATATTTATTTATAAAAACATATATAACATTATGGAAAGAAAAAGAGTTACCTGTAGTAACTCTTATTTATTTAATAAAACAAAACAAAATATTTACATAATATCCTATTCTACTTAAAAAGAAAGAAAACAATTCAAGTATATGAATTCTTCCAATGTAACCATGTTCGAAGCAAAACTAGAAATATACCTTTATCCACATACAAGAAAAATATTACAATGATTACCGGGATATGAAGAATCAACCAAGCTGTTTGATTTAGCAGCAATAAACATTGAAGAAGAGGATGGTACCGTGGCTTGGTTCCCTCTTGGAACCATATTTCAATGCGACTTATGTATTCTATGTTTTATTCTTCATTTGTTATGTCACGAGATCTTTCATTGAACTCTAGGATGTATAAAGAATCTAAGTTTGGTGACGGGGAATATTCAGGTTCTAAGGTCCCCCCCTCATCGAATGAGAGGCATCCCAGGCTGATCTTGACTTCTTGTGGAAAAGTCCAAGTAGAAACTTCACTTTCTTTCGTAGTCTTTACAATCTCTTGATCTATAACCTCTCCAAATCTTGTATGAATTTCTTGCAATAATGTTGGTGAGGTAGGTAAGGTGGGTAAATGTTGCAGTTCAACACTGTAAGCATATTGTACTGCTTTATTGTTGTTAGAATGTGGAATGGATTGAACAGGAATGTGCGTAGGGCATAGAGGAGTTTTATGAGAAGGTGATTGTGGCAAGTGTAATTGACTAGCTTGTGTGGTTGATCATGCCTGTAAAATCGGATATTGTTGAAAATATTGTAGAACAGGGAGTGTTGCATCATAAGAGAGAGTATCCCTATAATCATCAGATGGGACAGAAAGGTTTTGTGAACAAGGTTGACAGGGGTTAAGATGAGGCTGAGAAGAGGGTGTATTCTTACTAATCTTGAATTTTCCTCTTGGATACCTTCTACATAATTCACAAACATTATCATATGATAACTAAAATACGTCACCTATTCCCATCAGACTTAAAATTTCTAAATATATATTTCTTATGCATTTGAGTAAAATTATTTTCAAGGTATCCTTTCCTGACTGTCTTAGTTTTGATCTTTGAAGGTTGTATTGAAAGCGTTCGACATAATTTTCCAAAGTTTCTACTTCTCCCTGTGTTATTTCGAAAATACCTTCATTGACCCTACAATAATCTTGGTATCTTTTCAAGAACATATATTTCATGTCTTCCCAAGTTTGAATGCAGTTCCCACCTAGGCTCATGAACCATCGGAGGGCTGCTCCTTTCAATGTAAGAGGAAAAATTTTCAGATTTTGAACATTGTATGCTCTACAGAGTATTTCCAATTGAAATAAAAATTCATCAAGGTCTTCATTCTTTAGTCCGTGAAAATTTGGAAAAATGGATGGGGCAACGTGCTGCATCTGTGCCATTCCTCCTGGATCTCTAATAGGGAATTCAAAGGTAACAACTTCTTCATCCTTCTCTCCTACCATATCTTCCCACAATATAAATATTTTTTCATGTGTTATGTTAAAGCTCTCCTTTCAAATGTTCTTGTTAGTTTGTTAGCATGATCGGTGGCGTTTACAAAACCACTAAGTGATTTAATTGTAAAATGAGTCCCTATACTTACATACGGGTAAATTATACGAAAGTAAATTACCTAAAGGCACACATACATCAAATTGAACTTATGAAAAAGTAAACTATCTACGTTTGCAACAAGAAAAGTATGCTTAAGGGAAATAAATCAAACTTTGAGTAAAGTAAACACACTTGTGCGAAAAAGGAACAACAAGGATTTGGGGCGACCCACTAAAGTGGATGCGTCAAGCTGTAACACTATGGAAATTCCATAGTGAAGTCGTCTTTGTGTCTTATCATTTCCCCTCCCCTTTGCTGTGTAACGTAAACTCAACCTATCTATCCTTATCTATCTAAACTATGTTCATGAAAAACTAAACTAAAGGAAAACCTAGACTAATACTACTGCTGGGTTTGGGGGAACCTGTTATAACAAATGTGCAGGTTCTTACCTCTCGTTTTACCTCTCCCCTGCCACCAACCTATCACTAAACTTCATAAGCAAATTCTATTTTTCTACCTTACAGAACAACTCCCCGGCAGCAGCGCCAAAATGTTGGGTATGTTCTACTATCTTAAATACACCTAATATTTAATTATCGACTGGGTTTGGTAGGCTTAGAGTTGCTACAAAATATATGCGAAGGTAGAGGGGTTCCTAGGGCATTGTAGAAATACTTTAATAAATAAAATATTGAAAAAACTTTCAAAATGAAAAACCGAGTCAAACTCCTAAAAAATTAATTATTAATGTGATTAAAGCAAATCATCATACTAGGATAATATCATACTACTCATTAATTAACTCTTCTTATTCTTAATCTAAGAATGTGAAAACTTTCATAAACAACTTCAGAAACTGAGAAAGGTCTAATTTATGAATAAGTAGAAAAAATAAATAAAGAAGCAAGTAGAAAACTTAACTAAGAAGACTTCTCTAATTATTTAGCCTATAAGTGTTTTTTAGTAAACATACAATTAAAGGAATAAATCCTATGCTAGTATCAATCTACAAAGTATTGGTGTATTCTCCAGAAATTAACATGTCTAATCCTAAAATCATTATAAACAACGGTGAATTAAACTAAACCATAGATACAATTATCAGATATTACAGCGATGATAAATAAGGAAATCAAAGACAAAAGAAGCAAATCAAATCATAATTCAAAAACATGCTTCGATTGAAAAGAAATACAAAAAGGGCTTTTAATAAGTACTTTAAAATAATCTAACCTAAGGTTCTAGAGGCTGATGTAACTATTACCTAATTACCAAAACATAACAGAATTCAAAATGCCAAAGAAATAAAACTGAAAACGGGTTAAAAAATAAACTAAGAACACTAAAGGTCGGATGGAAGGATGGATGGCAGTCTGGAAGGAAGGTCCAAATGACAATCCAAACACACAGTCCGAATGAGAGGCTGTATACAGAGAATAATAAAAACAGACCTAAATGATTTAATTATCAGCTAATTTTGTGCATATGAAAAGAAGATGCATAAAGGACAGAATTTAAACCTAATTAATAATTTGAAATAATTAAAAAGACTTCTAATACTAATCTATGCTTTGAAAAGGATATCTTCTATTATAAAATAAAACAAATTGAAATGTTGCTAAATTAATCTATATTTAAACAAAAGTTAACGAAATTAATTCTAACTACAAATCAGACCTAAGACTAACTAAATTTTATCTATCTGTAAATATAAAGAGAAGACTGAAAACAAACTACACGTGACCGGTCACTCTAATTCTATAGGAAAAGACTACATTAACAGCATAATGTAAATTACATTAACTACAACAAACATATGTCACAGTAAGTAAATAAACGGACAATTATAGTAACATAATCACATGAACAAATGAAAACAAAACTACTTATCTGTGAAAGAGAAAATAACAAAAACACATACGGACATGGAAGATATTGGTTGTCGAGGGGCCCTCTCAGCAATCAGGGGATGCCTGCCTAACGCCTATGCAAACGCAACCATGAACAGTAGAATGTATAGACTTTTATTCAAAATATGAGACAAAATTACAATGTGCTTAGGGACAAATTACATGCATAAAACTGGAAATGTCAACTCCCCTAGCTCTCAAATGAGGCTGGTATATATAGCATATACAAGAGATGAGCAAGTCGACCCTTTAGTGGTTGATTGCTCTCTAAATTGAGTCGATCATAAAGGAATATAATAGTTTACAGGTCAGCGTATGAGCATCTGCCTCCTTCAACACGATTCTGATCTTTTTAGTGGATAACCAACACATGGGTTCCTTCTTCAGTACACATCAATCCTCTTCAGCATGATCGTGGCGTCAATTCCTTCCTTAGCGTGCTGGTGAAGTAGTGTTGAGCGCAGGAAATGTACACGATGGCGAGTTTCTAAAACACGGGTTGTTCATCATTTAAGAGCATAGGCCGGTGACGTGGTGGTGAACAAGGGTAGTGTGAGGGCGATCTTGCAGAACGCAGGTCGTTCATTGTTTTAAATGCACCGACTGGTGGCAAGTTTGGAGGAGGCCACGAACAATTCTAGAACAAGAGTGCACCTTATTTAAATGCATGGGCAGTGAGCATCTTAGTGTTAGGTGAAATCAACACACCAACGATCCTTTTAAACTGTTGATCATGTTATCACCTGGGCACGTGGTCAACAAAACGGTTTGCAGATTGCTTCAATGTTTAATACTTGAGATCGGTTATGGACAGCGCGCAAACTGATTAGCGATCTGTATGGAAAGCTAGAAGGTGATTTGGACGACGATTGCACAAATCGGGCTAAATGGTAAGCTGAACGGTGGTTGTGCAAATCGGGCTGAATGGTAAGTTGAATGCGTACTTGTTATTAATTCGCCCAAACATACTACATAACCTACAAACAAATACACATATTAATTAATATATCAAATATGCTTTAAATAATATAGATTTGAGTTAATAAAATTATAAAAATGATATTAATAACCAAAGTTGGATAAACATTAAATTTGTTCTTACCTTGTGTTGAATAACGATCTGCATCACATAAAATACACAAAATATAATAAAATATGCATTTAAATGTGTTATTTTAATGCCAAAAATGATAACAAAATGAGGCTCAACAGTGTCGGAAATCCGACCCCTAACCGTCGAATATCCTACGCATAGCCATCGAATATCCGCCACATAGCCGTTGAATATCCTACGCCCTATTGTCGAAAATCCGACACCGTAGCCGTCGAATATTCTACGCCCTAGTGTCGAAAATTCGACAACGCTAAAATAATGAAAAAGGCTCAGTACTTTTCATCATTGATGTCCGACACATCCGTACAATACGTCGGATGTCGTCGGATTGCAGGGTCAAATCATGTTGTGTTTATAAGCATTTTGAGATTAAATGCAATAACACTCTAACAAAAAATATTAACCATGGTTCTCAAAACAAGAGAATAGGAGTTAACAGAAGTGGTGACGGTACAAGTATTATCTTACCATTTGTTTTTAATTTTTTATTGTTTTTATTTTTATCCATGTTAATCTAGGTTGTATTAAACCATGAGGAAATAAGAAAACAAGTTTAAATATCTTGATGTTTAAAAAGTTGCGTTTAAAACATATTTTCTTAGTTCTTAAAAAGTATAGATTATAGCAAATTTCTATTTAATTTTATAATTGTTTAACTTAATTTGTATATAAAAATATGCCAATGACATTCACTCTTATAAGCAATTAATTTCAAACTTATGTGAATATCAAACTTGAGAAAAAACACCCATTAATAAAAATAAAAACCAAATAAAAAAAAATAAACTCCAAAGGATCACCCTAGATCAAGAGGATTGTGAGTTTTGGACTACAACATACTGCGAAGCCACAAACGTTTAGAACAATGACAACTTTGAATTGTGCATACATGAATTCTCCAAGTTGTCAATTCTACATACCAATAGAAAATGGAGATTTGGGTGACTCTTAATTATGTTTATCATAATTGATTTTAAAATTCTGTAAATGTATATATATTTTTAGAAGAAAATAAAGATTTGGATTAAAAAAATATAAATAATTACTTTTAAAATTACATATAAACACTATTTAAATTTCAATTTGAAAAAATATGCACGATTTTACTATGCAATTCCAATAATATCCTCTATTAATAATATATCATTCTCAGGGGTGGCAGGTGCAGGGGGGATCCTCCTGGATCCCAGAGGACATGTTGAACAAACCTTCGCTTGGGGACTAGGAACTAGAACCAATAACGAGGCTAAGTGGCTGGCACTTCTACAGGGCCTACATTTCTTAAACACTAAAAATCTTCGTAAGGTAACGATACTCGGAGACTCTCGACATGTCATCTTCAAACTGATCAACTGATACCCCTCTGGATCAGTCAATTGTCGCCGCCTGTTTGACAAAGCCAAGCCTCTCATGTCTAAATCCTATGAGACATTCCACATCCTTCGCCATAATAATTCTGCAGTGGATGCTTTGGCTAATGTGGGGGCCTCCCTTCCACAAGGCCATTACAGCCAGAACGGAAACACTCCTATCATCAAAGCCATTCCTTATTGTTTCGTCGGAAGCTTCCCTTTCATTTACAAGTTATGAGGCTCATCTCATTTCTAATTATGACTTTCCCTTTCTCCAAAATAAGTTCTAAGGGACCCTCTCATCTTCCACCTTATCCCTCCACCCCTCCTTCCTTTTCCCCTTCCCCTTATCCCTCCTTTCCCCTCACTCTTCAACCCCTCTTCCTACCATTTCCCCTTACCCTTATCTCTCCACACTCCCCTTCTCCCACCACCTTGCGTCACCTCCCAACAGCTGGCCTCCATTCCACGCTGCTTCCCGATGGTTCCTCCCATTTATTTAACTGTCCTGTCTGCTCACTTTCCCCCGCCGCGTGGTTTAACCTCTGTCCACTTCCTCTCTTTAGTTTTGTAGGATTAATGGCTCACCGGTCATGGGTTAAATGCCCCTCCTCCTCGCATGCTCCAAGTATTTTCGACCATCTCAGTATGTCTTCTCCCTACAGCAGCATGCAAGCTCATTTTACTCCTTCTCTCAGCTCTGTATACCATGAGGTCCCCCCGAAGCGAGTTCTTCTGAATGTAATTGCAGGCATTGGAGAAGGGTGGCTACAGGATATCCCCTGGGAAGATCTCCCTCTCACCCGAACCTTTGTGAAGGAAAGGCTTGCCCTCACAGCCTTCTCCTCTTGCTCTTGTAGCACCCTCTCAGGTTCCTCATTGTGGTATTCAAACCCTGGTTCTGGTTCAATTCTTACATTTGAAGCGCATTCTATCAACTTGGAGAGAAGCACAGTCTTGGGTTGTCATTGCACTGGGTGGAAGGAAGGTGTTGTGGGCACCTTAGTCTGCAAAGAGAGGCAAAGTAAAGAAGGTTCCTCCCTGCAGCAGGAACTCAAAGTGCTCAGTTACATTCTAAGTGGCCTCTCGGCCGAGAACCGGGCTTGTGTGCTAGCAGGCTCTGTTCGTGCCTTGCACTGTAATTTTGCTCGTATTGATATCTCCTCAGGAACAGGCAGAATGTCTTAGGCAAGTGACGATGCAGGTATCATGGACGTAAAAAAGAACCTTAGGCGTCTTTATGAGATGATAGCGATTGGCATAATGGATAACAAAGAAATTGCGCAGGAGGTTAAGAGCATGGGGGAAACAGTGAGTTACACTTCTCTACAAATCAGCAATCACGATGCAAGGATCGATGACAATGAGAGAAATCTCAGGGAGATAATGGGAAAAGTTGACAAGATCCAGGAAGATCTCCAGCATCTGATCAACATGAATCAGGGAAGCAAGGTGAACGAAACCACTGCAGCAGCTGAGCACCCAATGGAGGAAGAGTCTGTGGTTCAGCCCAGGAAATTCAGAGGCAATCCATAACCAGTTTTCTTTTTAATTATGGTTAAATGTTTTACTGTCTTTTACTACGTAATCAGTTTATAAGGGTATACACTATCCCAGGCACTAGTTGTTTTGAAAATACTCTGTGTATAGTTTTTTGGAAAACTCCTCGAATAAGCTTTTTGTGCAGCAATTTTGAACTGCATGAACACTCTGTTATGCTATCCTATCTGTACTGAATGGTTGTGCACAGCTTGTTTTATAAAAACCTTTTATAGTTTCTGTTAAAAAAAAATAATCTATCATTCTCGTGATTTTTAAAAGCCATGAAAAATACCCATAATATCATCTATCAATCTCACATATTCTTTGAAAGTCATGAAAACAATCTATCATTCTCATGAATTTTGAAAGCCATGAAAAAATCCAATAATATCCTCTTCATGATCTATCAATCTCATATATTTTGAAAGCCATGAAAATGAACCCTTGGGCTTGGCTTGATTTTTTTGGCTTGCCAATTCTTTCTCTTTCACCTGCTACAACATGTTAGGGTTACACATATCCATATGATGATAAGAGGCATGATGGATTCAATTATCTCTTCTTCCAAAAAAAAGCCATGAAAATGAATGGTTCAAGTATTCAAAAGTGGATGCACTAAAAATTTGATTGGAGAGTGGGTCACCATTGCAAAATTACATTTGGGTGTTATTAAAAGGTTTGTAATTTATATGGGAGCTTGGTTTGTGTAAATATAAAATTTTACATTAGTAATTATATATATATATATTATTTTACAGTGTGTGATTTGTATTAATGTAAATAAATATTTTGATAATTAATTTTTTAATTTTTATAATTAAATTTAAATAACTAATTATAATTATGTTTAATTAAATTCATGTTATAATTTAATTGTTATATACTTATTAAAAATAGGTATTGTGTTTTGCCTTTTTTTAAGGATTTAAAAATAGGATTGACCTTCTTTTTTCATCTTTTCATATAACTTTTCATTTAACCAAGGGATATATCATTCATGGGTAGTTAACTTCAAACTCTTTGCCAATTCTAAGTGTGACTAAAGTCACCAATCCTCCTTGGGATCCAAATTAACTAATTTGTGAAGCCTCTTTACCCCATCGAAGGGGTTACCATTCATGACCATCCACATTGAAGGTGAAGGCATGGAGGCCATATCCACAACAATGCCCTTAGAGGGAGGGTTGGGTACTTGAAATTATGTTGCTAATCTAGGGTTGGGTACTTGAAATGATGTTGCTTGTTTGGGTTGGGTTCCTAACCTAAACCGATATTGTTGGTCTCACTTGTTTTGTATGCTAGAGTTTTTCGTGGAGATGTATTCTCCAATAATTGTCACTCTCTAGGTTTATTGCTTTTAGCCTTTTCCCAGGAGGGACACGGGCTACTAGTCAAGATTATTTCAAATGGTTAGTCTATTGGCTAAGTTTGAAATTAAAAAGACATGTTCTTATAATCCAATATCTTGATCCATCAATAATTATCATTGTAGAACAATCTTATCTAATAAACCAAGACTAAGTCATTCTCAACATAGATTCACTAATAACATGTAATGATGCACTTTTGAACTTGACTTATGTTTGACTTAATGATTTTTTCCTTTTTTTTTATAGCACTTGTGGAATCCATAGATGTATGGGATTTAATGATCTTTCCCACACTAGAGTTTGTGGTAGTTGGGTTAAAATTTAAGATTATGATTTAATGAAGAGACCATTTTCTCAACAAACAAACAAACAAACAAACATCCTCCCTCTTCCAAAAAAATTCTACAATCTTCAAAATGAAAAAAAATACAATAAAGTAGTCTTTGTAGTGGAAGCAAGCATTATGTGGTCCAATGTTGTTGATCTCCAAGCCTCCAAACCCCATTTAATTCACAAATTAAGTTGTAGTCTTGATAGCTAGTGATGAGCTTGTTTACAATCACCATTTCTATATGTAGCACTTTGGATATCTCTTAATCTCTCCACTATGAAGGATCATAGATGGGGATTATTTGTACCAAAGAGAAGGATGGTTTATTTTGGATTGTCTTTACTAAGAATGGAGCCCTTAGGAAGAGGGTGCATTTTTTCCTGAGACTTGTCCATGAGGACAAAACACTAAGTTCATTTACTAATTTCGTACTCAAAAAACAAATAATAATAATCTAATCGGTTTGTAGCAAAGAACATTCATGGTTGATATGAGGATATCCCCTTCTTAAATTGAATCTTACACTTGATAACATCAATGGAGGCTAGACTTCACCCTCGTTTAGATATTTTGTCAAAAAAATTGGCAACATGATATTTTTCAAACTATTTAATCACAATGCGTTGAGTTTCTCTACCACACTTCCAAAATTGCAAGCCTTACTCTTTCTTGACATTAATGGAGGTAATAAAGTTGTTTTTTGTGGTTAATAGCTTGGTTGTGCTATAGTATTTTAATGCCTTAAAGGGTTTCTATACCATTGTTGTTGGAGACAAGTACAATAGTTGTGGCTTCCTTGGGATGAGTTTACTCCCCTCCATGCTTAGCCATGGTCAACTTGTGTCCCTCCATTAATTCTCTATGCTTTGGCTGTAATTGTTGTCTATGTGATTAATTACAAGAGGATGTTGTGGGATTTCATTACACATTGATAGTTGCTCAAAATAAATAGATTTAAAATATTTTATCCTTCTGACATATTATTAAGTGGTGAAATAATGGGTGAGGATAGATATTGTCTCATAGCACTACCAACTTGACTTGACCTTTAAGGAGGGTAGTGGCCATCTACACCACAAATGATGGAAGATAGAATTGTTCTTTGATTACCACTAGGCATAACACTAACATCTCACATGGATCAGCATGTAAGGCTTTAATAATGTCATTATGCATAATATTGGCTAATGTACACCACTTGTTTTCATTTTTGAATCGAGAGTAGCAAGGTTCTTACAACCCAGTATGGGGGAGATGTTGTCATGTTTGTTACGTTTGTCACATTATATAACATAATGATCCCATGTTGGATCATAACTTATCAAAAATAAAAAGTAATTAAAAAATTCATGTGGGCTCATTAAAAAAACAACATAGATCCATCTTAAACTAGAATCTATTAAGGACTCAAAGGGATCCAATTTCAAAAGGTGTTAACATTTTCTTAATGTGTAAAAAAATTAAGATAAAAAACAGTTAAACGTGAAGAAGTTAGATGTCTCTGAGTGCTTAATAGATCATGTTTTCATATGGATATTTATACAAGAAAAACATATTCACTATAGAAACTCCCCCTCGGGAAGAGATCCCATGAGGAAAGCACCATTAAATCTCTCATCCAACGACTCCAACCTCACAAGCTCTCTCCGCGAGGGAGAGTCTTTCTAGTGAATAAGTGTTTCCCTTTATACGCCTTCCACCCTTTAATTGTACGTTTTAAGTTAACTAAAACTTATACCAACTATATTATCCTCATCTTAAAATAATATAAATTAATAAATATAATATTTTCCATAAAATTTGATAATAAAAAATAATATATATTAACAATACAAAAACTAATACCTTGGATATATTATATAATCACTTAATAGAAGGAATACTAATATTAATAATTCAATAAGTGGTATATTTGATGTATTGCATAATGGAGCAAGTGATGAAGTGGACAAAACTAAATTTTTTAGTGAGAATATTTTTTGCAATTCTATTTTAATTTTAATTTTTTTTAATTTAGGTAATCTATATCATTTTAAAATGGACTAAAATTTATAAAAATAAGTGCTAAATGCAATTTAGTCTGTGCTTTTAAAATTTTGAAAAAGAATAATTAATTAATAATATATTTTTGTTTTTAAAGAAATAGTAAGATATTTGGTTAAAAATAAAAATAATAATAATTTAATATAAAAAATTAAGTTTAAATATTATATTAATATTTATGAAAACAAAATTGTAAGACATCTTATTTAGAATAAAAATAATATCTTAATAAAAAAATTATAGGTCTATATATTATATAATTATTTAGGAGAGAAATAAGAAAAATATGTTAGCAATAATAATAATTTAAATATGTTAGCAATCATAACTCTCATGAGCTCCATAGTGAAAAGGGTTGTTGAGAAGTTCCTAAAACACCATGGGTGGAAAGGATCTAGCATATATGAACATCTAGGATGAAAATCACTTCCTCTTAGAGTGCCATAGGTACACCCACATTAGATCTCAGTTTCATAATCTTTGTTGCAATACCAACCTTCCTAGCCTTTTAACTTGTCAGAACTATAAGTCAAAACTATAATGAGCTAGGGACGCTTCTCTCAAAGCTCTTTGAGCATAGAAATACAATTTTAAAACAAACTAAATCATTTTAATTTTAAATGTAATAATATGAATTATTTTTGTTGGTGATTTATCTTTGAATAATCTTTTTTTATTTTTTTTCCAAAATAATAATATTAATTATTCAACTTTTAAATTTTTAAGGATAGAGATTAAGTTGCATGCAACTCTTATTTATATTATTATTATAATTTTTTACCATAAAATTGTTATTTGTGCCATATCTTAATATCTTAATGTAAATTTACATTTTTTATGGGAGCTAAAAATTTGACAATTTGGATGGTACACCAACTTTTTCCAAGGGATTTTAGAAATAGATTTAGCACCCTCAAAAACTCTTAAAACACTCCAAATTTATAAGTTTAATATTATAACCTAAATTTTAAAAAAAAAAAATTTAAATTATGTCAAAATAATTTACTTATTCCAAACTCCAATCATAGAATTGTTAGAATACTTATCTTAACTTTTTCTAGAAAGTATAAAAAAAAAATTATACATTGACAAAAAAAAATATTTATAAACATTGAGCAAAAGGATATTTTACAAGTATGGACAGAATACCATAATACCAAAAGAAAAAGTGAATTTTTAGTAGATAGATATGCAATCTTGGAGTGGCGTATCGGAGAGGTGCTTCATACAGCCATAATGATCCTCAGAAATTTGTGGATTTTATTTTTAAAAATCTCCCCTTTTTATTCTTTTTCAAACTTGCTACATGAGGTCATTGTCCAAAATCTTTATTTTTATTTAGGTCATTTTCCAAAATCTTTATTTTTATTTTGTGACATTGAGCACTTAATTTCTCCTTTTCCTTAGTGCTTGACCGAAATCAATAAGGGCATAGTAATTATTTCCTTTAGCTCAGTGATTGAACAAAATCACTTGACCGAAACCAATAAGGGTATAGGAATTATGTCATTTACCTTTAGTGATTGAACAAAGCCAATAAGGACATAGTAATTATTTTTATTAGAATTTTTTCCTTTTTAATAGATATTTATAGATATTTATGAATATCATACAATTAATTTGATAACATTTAAATTAATTATTTTGATTAAGATATAAGGTAGAGTGTATTTAATCTATTAAATGTTGCAAGATTAATATTTACTTTTAACAATATAAACTAAGATCTATGGAAGAGATCAACTATATTTTATTTGAATTTTTTTTATTCTCTAGAAAAAACTTTATTTTAATTAATCTATGCATGTTGGAACATGAACCTTTTGAACCATTCTTAAGTCGGTTGGACTAATCTAATTCCATTTCCTTCCTTAGTAGTTTCTTATGTATAAAATCTCTTAGAAACCTTGACAAGGATTCTATATAAAATCCTCACAAAATGAGAATTTGAAGTAAACACATTAATCATGAAAGGCATAATTGTACATGTATATGCTTGAAGGAGGGAATAACCATACATGTGTTTCATGTGTTGTTGAAGTGCTTTTTTAATGCCATCACAATCATAAATGAATGTATGAGATATATATTTTGATTTGGAAAGTGAATATGTATGTGGACTTGTGAAAGTAAGATTTTGGTTAAATTGTTGCAATTATGGGGTATTTATCTTCCTATATTCACCTAGGACTCGCATTTGGCTGCAATCGTTGTCACAAGCACTTGTGCACACAAAAACAAGAGCAAGGGTGAACATATCATAGGTGAGACTTGAACCCTTGAGAGGACTTTAACCACTCTTTAACATCGCTCCATGCTCATAGAGTTAACAAGCCATCATTGATTAATGAAAGACGGCTTCACACTTATATTGATTAATGAAAGACTGCTTCACACTTATACATTAGGACAAGCTAATGATGGATCAAGAATTGGGGGAAGGTGGGAGGGTTCATAAGGAGGTGGAGACTTTACTTTACTTTGTTAGTTAAGGGTTCATAAGTAGATGGAGGATTGAATTCACTTCATTGTTGAATGGTTGATTTCTCTTTGTTAGTTAATGGTTGGAAAGAAATGGAAGGTTGACTTAGCCAAATTCTTCCTTAACCAAGGGCTAAGAAGAAGAAGAAGGGTTTACTTTGTTTCATTAATTAAAGGTTAAGAGACAAAAAGTTGTTTCATTAACTAAAGGTTAAGAGACAAAGGTTGAATTTTGAGGCCTAATTGAAATAAGTATTCGCCCCAATTGTGAAGACCTTGGCCTTATCAGAAGTAATTACCCTTGATAGCCTTATTGGAACAAATTATATAGCCATTATTTTTCTATAACAAAAACAGATGAGATTATCTTAAAAACTTTGACTAAATTCAGCAATTGATACAAAGAGTTTTCGAAGAGATTTTAGAGGTACTATGTCAATGACTGACTTAATTACAGTAATCCAAAAGAGTTGCTTAAAACTTACTTTCTCCACAAAATCGGGAACTCTGAACTGCTATAAATTTTAGCAAGCAAAATATAGAAATACATGAGAAATCAGACTTGGGAGTGGCATTGCTATCCGAATGTTGAACTTCTCATTCAAAATCTTCGATTTGTTCAATATCTTCTGAATCTTAGTAAACTAGAATCTGAAGTATCTTCATCTTTTAAAGTGGATATTTTGATAGATTGCTGCTAAATTGGATCATCTTTCTTTTTTCTAACTTAGTCCTCAGCTGATCTAGAAATCCAACCAACTTCTAAAGAAGCTTCAATCCCACTTGAACTATCCACAAGAAGAGACATAATTCTCATAACACCATCAAGCCGAGGGGAAGTCTTCATTATTCATAGCTAGAGGAGAAATATTCTGCATTTCTACAATAAAATCTTCCATTAGAGTCTTCATCCCTATCACCTAGGAGTCTAAATATGAAATATCCTAAGAAGTCTTGAGAGTATAAGCAGTAGCAGACTTCGACATCAAATAGACATTAGGGTTAATAAAGCTGAAATCCTTATTCTAGCCAGAATTGTGTCTGATCCCCAAAATCTTATATAACAAATACTTTGTAGTCTGAAAAAAAGGAGTTCCTAGAAACATTCCATTCCATTCTTTAATGCTAACACCCGCCCAGAAAAGAGTTCGAGAGAAGACATAAACTAAGTGCAGAAAAACCGTGTAGAATGATCAAGACTTCCGGATAAAATTTCACTTTGGTTTTAAAAAACAAGGCTAACTGACTCACAATTAAACAAAATATTCGACCCCTCCCGAAGAGAAAAGAAAAGAGAAATCTCTTTACTTAATTGATGTTGATGTGCCAGAATTGCCAGATAAGAGCAAGAAGAACAATGAAACTGCTATCATCCATAACGAAAGAACACACTTCTATTGGCATCTGAACCCACACTCTCACAAAGATATATCTTCTACCATTCCAAACTTCAATTTTTTTTCCAGATAACCAGGTTTCCTATTACTGTTGCGGGGACTGAAACTGAAATTATAACTTCTGACCATATAAAAAGAATTCACGCAGATCCAAATAACACAAACGAGGTCGTAATTCCAAGGAATGTGAATAATAAAGATCATAACCCTGGAATTGGCAAGCGTCCACCAATTTTGTCCAGGAAGAGGACAATGATCAAATCACCATCTCCAAACAGTCATAGATGTATTCAAGGATTTAAATCTCATTAAAGTAGGGAAAATGGTGGATATCCCAAGAGAATAATGCCTAACAAAATTTCTTACGAAAGAAAAGAACAAAAAACGGAGGTTAGGAGGTGTTGATCCATGGAGGAAAGAGTTACTTGTATAAGGACTCCATTTTCTATAATGCAACCTTTTATCAATAGCGAGGCGTTATTTGTTAAACCATCTGCTCCAGAGTTATGCTCTCGACGAATATGAAAAATTTGAATGGATAGAATTCGATCAAGAAGACCATTGATTCTCATTTGGAGCCAATCTTTTATATTTTTTTGGCTTCTGGAAGGGGATAATATGATGAGGGAATCTCCTCCCATTAGTGATGATGAGGGAATCTCCCATTCTCACTAATGAACTAATTTACATATCTATAGCTCGTCTTAATCCAAAGAACAGAGCATACCTTTCAGCTTAAATATTTGTGCTAGTTCTCAATATACAAGCATACGACGCAATTTCATTTCCTCTGGGTTCAAAGAAAACCACCCCCGCGCACCTGCCTCTCTAGTAATTATATAACCAATCATTAAGACCTTCCTTTCAAGGCTTTTTAGAACAATATATCAAAACATAATATGTTATCTAGTAAGGGTTAATAAGGAACTAGAGGGTAAAACTTTACCAAGGTATTTTAATCTATAATACTCATGACATATCTTAGTATTCATGATTTTCTCATTTTGATATAACATATACTCATTTAGAGCTCAACACATTACTATCCATAACACAACCCATGCAGAGAGGATGACAATCATTCCTCCCAATCATCTAAGCTAAACCTAATTGAAATCATGATCCATTGTGCTATATTAACATATACCATTAATAAGTGCATTTTAATAAGGGAAAATCTTAAGGTTCCATACTTATCTTATAGTGTAAAAACATTGGGAAATTTTATTGATTCTTATAATTTCCAGCTAAAAATTGTTTAGTCATATAAGTGTTAAGTGTAAGTTACAACTAATAATAAAGATATAAGTCATAAATTAATAACTTACTTTACACACAATAGTAATAGTTTTCTAAAAAATACTACACTTTTTAAATAAAATAATTTTGTAGTGTTGATTAAAATGAGTTGTTTAAAAAACATTTCATGGCTCTGTTATGATTTCGCTGCTAAAACTTTCTTGGAATTTTCAAGATTGGATATCATCGTCGCCCCCAGGCGATAGATACTACGTAAACTCATGGCGTCAAACAGGGGGGGCAACAAGCCCCTCCCAATCACCTGCCAACGAACCAGACATCGACCCAGTCGATCGCTCCAGCTCAACGGCCCCAGTTTCTCTACAAATCGAGACTAAAGAAGTTCCTATTCATGATGGAGAGAAGGGAATTCCAACATAGGTGAAACACAAGACATCAAAACTGGAAACAAAGAGGCATGGCACCCAAACATGCATCACCTGCACCGAAGAAAGGCCTTGCCTCAATCTCCCAACTGAAAGATTAAATGCCAAATCTCAAAAAATGAAAGATCATGCTCTCATAGGAAAAATCATGGGATTTTGGCCAACTGAACAGGCCCTACGCGGATGGATAGCAAGAAAATGGAAACCTAAAGCTCACTTTGATCTGTAACTAGATTCAAAAGGGTTCTTTACCATCTTCTTCCACCACCTAGATGACAAATCCAAGGTAGAAGAAGGTGGCCCTTACTTATTCAACGCAGCAAACCTTTATCTCAGGAACTGGATGGAACAATTCAGCTCGAAAAAAGGAGGATTTATCATGGGAACCTGTTTGGATCTGGATGTATTCCCTACCACAAGAATACTGGGATGAGGAAAGACTTAAATAAATTGGCAATGCCATGGGAACCTATGTCGTATCTGCAGACCAAACAAAAATGAACAAATATACTTCCTATGCCAAGATCAGTGTCTACATGCATATTGCAAAACACAACCCAACACAATATGCTTAACACATGAAGATTCGAACTAGATTCAACTTCTTGATTATGAACATGTTCCCTTTCGTTGTCACAAATGCCATGAGCATGGACGCTTGTTCAAATATTTCTTGCTCAATAGAGATAGTATGGAAAATCATAAAATGAAAGAACAAGATGTTGAAGGGTTCAGGAAAATATGGAAAAAAAAAGACGAAATAATCGCAAAGCAGTGATGGAAAAAATTCAAGAAGATGCTCCTACCACCAGCAATAGCTTTGCAGTCCTCAAGAATCAACCATAAATCCCAGCAGATGATGCAATCATGGAAAATATTGATAAAATCCCCTTGCCTCAAGACCCTTCACAACAGAAGATACAGGCGAAGAACAAGCCTAGACCAAGAAATCATCCTACCACCTCAGTTCCTTTTGATAGCAAATTGGACCCTTTGATCAACTATTCATCAAATCCTTTGGAGATGCCAGCAGATGTTAGACTAAACGAATCCACTGATGAGGATATGAGAGAACCATATCTGGGAGAGCTTGACCTACTTGGAATGGAGGATTCTTGCACTGGGAAAGCCTTCGAATCCATTCCAGCACGACAAATACAACTTCTACAGGAAGCTCTTGTTAAAGTGAAATCCCAAAAAAAAACTCAGAGTCGACAACCCTCCGCAAAGGGAAAAACAAAAAATTCAAAAAGATAACAGAAAGAGAAGCCGCAAAAAAGATCTAGAACAGTTAACCTGGCTTGGTAATGTACTGGTTGACTCAAGGAAGTATGCCCATCTAATGGAATTTTTCTCCACCTCCTCCCATGTTCTCCAATGAATATCATCTCATGAAATGTTAGAGGCCTCAACGGATCCTCCAAACACAAAATGTTAAAAAGGAAAATTCTATAGGATAAGCCCACTATCCTCTTTCTTCAAGAAACTAAGTGTTCCACCGATTCCCTTTCTACTCTTTTCACCATAATCTAGAAAGGAAGCCAAAGTATTGCCATATATTCCAAAGGAGCCTCTGGGGGTATTTCAATCATATGGAATCCCCTTCTAGTCTCTCTCAATAAATTTGCCTCTACTGCCCATTCTATCTCTACCTTCTTTCATATTGTTGGAACCAATACCAGAGGCCATCTCCTAAATGTTTATGGGCCTCAATCCCCCAATCTCGAGATCCGGCTCCTTCATTACCTTGAGTGGTTTGTTCAACAGCTTCCTAACTCCCCCATCCTAATAGGAGGAGATTTCAATATGATCCTCAATCTGGAGGAAAATAAAGGTAGTATGAGATCCCTCTCCATGGAAGATCAAGCCTTCAAAGCTAACATTTCCAACAAATCCCTAATTGACCTTCTCTTGTCCTCACACTTCTTCACTTAGAACAATAAGAGGGGAGGGGTTCATCATATTGCCAAGTGACTAGACTGTTTTCTTGTCACGAACAGTTTCCTTACTTCTGGTGGGGTCCTGGATTCCCTCATCCTTCCTACTATTGGTTCTGACTATTGGCCTATATCCCTCTCTTAGCACAACCTAGGTACACCCCTTTATCGACCTTTCGGCTTTGAAAAGTTCTGGTTATCCCGTGCTTCTTTCAATGATACGGTGAAAGATTGGTGGACCAAAATGCATGTAAAAGGAAGATTCCAAATGTTTAACATGCATCAGAAGCTCTCAATCCTCCAGTCAACCTTTGCAAGTGGAATCATAGTACTTTCAGAAACATCTTCAAGGAAAAAGAGTATATTCAAAATGAGTTGGAAACCATGCAGTTGAACATCATGAAGAATGGGTATATCGACGAAATAAAAGTCAAAGAAAAAGAACTATTAGCACGACTTAACAAACGCTGTGAACATAAAGAAACTTTGTGGAAACAGAAATCCAGAGTAGACTGGCTTAAATAGGGAGAAAGAAACACTACTTTCTTCCACAGATCCAGGATCCACTACAGGATGAACAATAGGATTTTCAAACTCAGAACTGAGGATGACACCGTCCATGAGGAGCATGCATATATGGAAAAAGAGCTTTCTGGTTCTTACAAAATGATGCTAACTAAACCAGTTTCATCGAGAGATGATGCCATTAACCAGGTTATAAAGCATATCCCCTTTTTAATCACTTCAGAGCATAATGCCTCTCTCATGAAACCAATCTCCATGCAAGATGTGGAAACTACGGTGAACCATATGGCGGAAGACAAAGCTCTAGGCCCTGATGACTTTACCATCATTTTTTTCATCACTGTTGGGATTTGCTAAAAACCGAAGTTCTGCATCTGGTGGAAGAATCAAGATAGAAGAAGTGGGTTCTTCCAACCCTCAACGCCACTTATCTCACTCTCATTCCAAAGGAATATGGACCCTCCCACCTAGGTAAGTTCCAACCCATCTCTCTCTGCAATGTTACTTACAAAATCATCTCCAAAGCTGTAGCTAACCGTCTGAAACCACTTCTTCCTTTACTCATTTCTCCTGAGCAATCTGGCTACATGGAGGGAAGACAAATCCTAGATGGCATCATCCTAGCCCACGAAATCACCCACTCCTTAAAATAAACCAAAACGCCTGGCATGCTCCTAAAACTTGATCTCTCTAAAGCCTTCGACAAAATGGCCTGGGAGTTCATTGAGAAAAAACTCCTGACTTAGGGTTTCTGTCAGAATCGGACAAGATGGATCATCTCTTTAATATCCTCTGCCTTTTACTACATCCTTGTCAATGGCACACCCTCCTCCACTTTCTCCCCCTCCCATGGGCTTCGTCAAGGTGATCCTATTTCTCCCTTTCTCTTCATTCTTATGGTAGAAGGTATGGGAAGAATGCTTAAAGATGTTATCTCTTCCCGCTCCTTACGGGGAATTTCTCTCCATGGAGCTCCCCCCATCGTGTATCAGCAGTTTTTGGGTGACAACCTACTCTTTGGTCACCCCTCTATCCAAGAAGCACGTACTTTTAAATCCATCTTGGATCTCTTTTCTGAGGCCTCTGGTACCTCCATTAACCTAGAAAAGTCGCATATCTTCTTTATACCAACATCACCAGCCAATGCAATATCTCTAGAATTCTCAATTTTTCTATGGCCATTATTCCCTCGAAATACTTAGGAGCCCCTCTCTTTGATTCTGCGATCAAGCACTCCTCATGGAAAGAACTCCTGGACAAAATGGAAACTTGCATTACCTCCTAGACCTTTTGATCCCTTAACCTGGCTAGTCGTTTGGTTCTTCTCAAAGTTGTCCTACAATCCATGCCTCTCTATCTCTTCTTTGTCCTAACTACTCCAAAATGGGTACTTAAACACATAAAAAAAACTTCAAAGAAATTCTCTCTGGGGTTGTGATAAGGACAGGAATCCCTGGGCCCTGGTAAGTTGGAAGCAGGTCTATCCTCCAAAGTTACAGGGGGGGCTTGGGATCCGGGACCTTGAGCTTAATAACCATGCACTCTCTACAAAACTATGGTGGAAATAGATATCTCGTAATAATATCCCCTCGGTCTCAAATTTGTAATTGCAAATACAATAAAGACTGCAACCCTCCCAATCTTGTCAGATTTGATCAGGATCCTCTTGGCTCCTCGATTTGGAAAGCTGCAAACAACCAAAGAGCCCTTATTCATTAACACAACTTCTAGGAGATCCAAATGGGAGCAACGCACTCTTCTGGCATGATTCTTGGAAGCAACTGCCAAGCTTCAGAAACAACTACATCCAAGAAGGAATCCAAGACTTCTTACAACCAAATCAAACCACGCTTGTTAGAGATCATTGGAAGGAAGATGTCACTTTTGCTTTCTGAGGGTGGAAGAATCCTAGCAGTTGGAGACACCATCTAGAGTCTGAACACTTGGAAATTATTTCGCATGACATTCAATGAAGAAGGATTCGGATCAAACATGGACCTAATATCATTAGATGGGATTACGACACCACTGGCACCTTCACGGTCAAATAGGATTACTCTTTATTAACGACAAAACATGAGGAACATCCCCTCATAAATTGAAGGAAAATTTGGAATCCCAACTTTTGGCCCAAGGTTTCCACGTTTTTGTGATTGTTATCTCACATGCGTAATCTCACTTGGGACAATCTTCTAAAGTGGGGCTTTCAAGGGCCTTCCCAGTGTGTTCTTTACAACAGTCATTCTAAAACCATTGATCATCTTCTTAACTCTTGTACCTTTGTTAGTTTGTTGTGGTACAAAGCAGCAGAGAACAACATGAGATCCAAAAGAATCAAAGGCAGCATCATTGAGACTCTTCAGCAATGGGATGACAAGTGACCCCTTTCACAGCTCGATTCTCAATCATATTTGGGAACTTATACCTGGGTTCATCATTTGGAACATCTGGAAAGAAAGACATCTCTGTATTTTTGTTGGCAAACGAAAATCTCCTGAGGAAATCTGGTGTATCATCAACAATAACCTTCATGAATCTCTTTCCTCCAGACTTTTCCATCTCTCCACCTGAGTAATGACTGTTGGATAACTGGAATTTACATCTCACCCCTCCTGATGTGGCAACCAATAAGCCTAGAGTCAATATTGAAAGTCCTGACACTTGATCTCCTCCTCCTGACGGTGTCTATAAACTCAAATTCGACGGTGCATCCAAAGGAAATCCTGGTACTTTTGGGTTCGAAGGAACCATTAGAAATAACGTGGGAAAGATTATGTGGATCTTATTTGGGAAAATTGGCCATGACAGTAATAATGCTGCTGAATTGGAGGGTCTCATTGAAGGTATTGGAATCGCCAATAAAAAAGAATTTCTTCCTTTGGTGGCTGAAGGGGATTCACAAATTATCCTCTCAATGGCTGCCAAAATCATGCATCGCTCTCAGACCTCTAAGCTCTCAACCAGCTGGAAATTGGAGCATGGTATCACCCATCTGGCTAGCCAATATCTCATTCAAAATAGGGCTTCTTTCCACCATGTGAAATGTAAGGCCAACTCTCTTGTTGATTATTTATCCAATGAAAGAGTCCTCAGTAACTCACCACTTACGAAAGGAGAGCTAGGACGTATCAATAACACGGCTATAGCCCATAGATGTTAGGACCTGGAATCCAAGGATTTATCCAACCTGGATGCGGGTGCCACATGTCCAGCTAACGCAATTGAGTGCCTCGAGTTGCAGGAAGACAACGTGGCACCATGCATGTTGGGCCCTCATTATCCCCCCCAAGCAAAATTTAATACGCATTCACTGCGCGGAAGTCGTCACTGTAGTTGGAGAGGAAGGAAGGGTTCCGTTCTTAATCCCTTTGTCCAACGATGTGCATTCGATCTTGTTGAGGGATGGAAGATCCATTTCTCAGTTGTGTTGGGTGTTGGAAGATATAATATCCCAAATACTGATATTCTACTGTTTCATTATTCTAGGGATTACTTGTACTCTTAAAATGTGCAAGAATACTGAATAAAAACTTGCATGCAAGGTGCCGAGAAAATGGCCCTAAATTGTAGCTGAAATAGGGAAAAAATTTGCAAGAAGAAGTTAAACACTTACCATTGATAAAATGTTGTGAGTCCTCCAGAAATATGATGCATGCACGAGGGTTGGATGATAGTGCTCCTCCTTAGGGGTTGACGCCCAGCTGCACACATGTGCCCTCCTTAGGCTGAAGGTGACGCTTTTTTAGAAGGGATGGTCAGATGCTGTCGAAAATTTGTAGGCCCGTCGGTCTTCACCTGCCAGAGAGATGGACTGCCACATGTAGAGATTTGGCCTCCTCTAAGTGCCCTAGTGAATTCTTTTGCCTCCCTGGTGCTCATGCCCCTTTCTTCACTAAAATGATGATAACTTCCCTAGATAGGAAAATTGGTAACTAATAATCACTATATGTCGTGGGATGAGCCCGATGAGAAAGAGGAAGTTGGCATGTGGAGGAAAGACTAGGTTTTGGGGTCCCAGCGAATCCTTCTCAGGTTTCCCGTCTATTTCCCAGCTGCAAAATGTGAACCTGCAAATAATCCTTCTGAGTGTGTTGGATCACTGAACACTAATGTATAAGATGATTGTCGTTGATAAACCTGGATGGTCTATCCTAAAAGAGACTAGGGCAGATAGTTGCACTGTCGAACCCTCGTTAGTTGAAGACGTCATCTTCAACCCCAACTGCAGCTACTACACGCTGTGTTGTTGCTCAAAAATCCAAATCAACATTAATAATCATAGATAATCTCTTTGGTCCAATAACCCTTCTTAAATAGAATAGCATGTACTTTTAGGGTTTGCATGTCACCTTTAGGGTTTACGCTTCGCTTTTGCATGCATGGAATTCTGATTTCATGTTGACTTTAACACTGAAGAAATAAGGCCTGCATGCTCTACGTTCTTTAGGATATGAACTCTGATGGCCTTCTTACTACACTAATGACGTAATAATATTGAATTGAAGTACCTTTCTGCTCCTAGTGCTATCAGTCCTCAGTTATTCCCTTTTCTTTCAGACCCACTCGGACCTATGGGAATAAGATAGGTTAACGGGTGTCTCAGGGTGGTTTAGTTGGAATAGGACATTACAGTCCCCCCTGCTTGAAATTGCTTGTCCTCAAGCAATCTCCGACCAATATACCGAATCATCTGTCCCTACCTCTCCTTATACATTTTTATCAACCAGTTTATTCCACTGCTGGGTGGCCCTTCTTTTCCTTTGAATTTGTTTTTCTTTTGACCCATGCTCTGTATTCTCTCCTTATATCTTCTGGGGTACCTGTGAGGATCGAACATGCTAATTTTGGCTCCTTATCCAAATCCCTAGGGCTCATCCTACCTTTGTGTGTAGGCCTACCCGGAAAGCCCTTCACATACCATTGTTCCTTCCTTGAAGTCTTATGTGTTGGAGTTGGCCATTTCCTTGTGCAAGTCTTGTCCTCATGCTTGACTATGTTGGTCATCCCCTTTGTTGTGGCTGACCCTAAAGCTTCATTGGGAATTCCCCTTAGGACTACCCTCTTCCCATCTGGTGCTAGGAACTCCATCTCTAATGTTTGGTAATTAGTTGAGTATTTCCCAATTGAGTATAGCCATTGTACTCCCAAAACAATGCTCGTTTCTGGCACATATACCACACAAAAGTCGTCCACCAATGTATAATTCCCAAGATGTACTTGTAACTAAGGTATCCTCTGTGTGCATTTCATCTTGTGATTTCTAGCCATAACAACGGTAAAGCCCTCAAAGTCCTCAGTGGGAAATCTTTTCCTCTCTACCCAAGAGACATCTATAAAGTTGTGGGTGGCCCCACCATCAATCAAAGCAATGACACATTGTCCCTGAATACTTCCCCTGATCCTGATAGTATGGAAGGAGGGTAGCAATATTGGCTCTCTATGGCAATTTTTCCAATTCTATACAATGTAGTTCTCCATCCGATTTCTCCTTTGACTCATCTTCCTCACTGCTATCTGGATGTACCTTGATGAGGTGTACCTTCCGTTTACCCATACATTTGTGGTCGGGTACCCAAGGTTCTTTGCAATTAAAACATAAGTTCTTCCTTCTCAAATCTCGTCGTGTGTCCTTGTTCAACCATTCCCTCTGTGGGATTATCCTTTCCCTGTTTTTTGGAATATTGGTAGATTTTTCCTTGTTTTCCGGGAGATTAGTAGGTTTTTGTGGCGGCTTGTTCTTTGGCACAGAATCTTGTAGGTCAAGAGTCCTACTTATAGCATCTTGCAAAGTAATTGGCCTATAAGCCTTCACCCATCCGTGGAGTGGCTCGGATAGTGCCTCCATAAATAGCATAATCAACTGACTCTCTAATATGCCAGATACCATAATTGCAACTCCCTGAAATTCGGATATGAATGTCTCTACATTACCTGTCTGCTTGAGCTAAGCAAGTTCCCTGAAATGAATCTCTGGGTCCTTCTTATCAAAGCGCTCCACAAGCCTCTGGGTGAAGTCACTGTAGGAAGTGATAGTGTTGTGACCCAATGTCACCAGTCCATGGTACCACCACTCATGTGATTCCATGTCTAAATGTAAAGTAGCCAACTTGATTACATATGTCTCTGTCACGCGGTTAAGTTGGAAATAGGTGTCTAACTTCTGTACCCAAATTTTGGCTGAACAAATGGATGTCCCATCAAAGTTGGGGATAGTCAGTCTCCCCAAAGTGTATTGCAACTCAAAATTCCGATTGAATGCTCTATTGAACCCTCTTGGCCTGCTCCTACTTTTCATGTTGCAAAAATATGAGAAAGTCATGGATAAATGGAATTCATCTCCCAAATCCCTGTACTCCTGTAAGTACGCTCCAAATGGTTCACTAGGTTCTACTGGCATGACTGGTCTTGCTACTGCATCTGCTAAGAAGTGAGGCATAGTAGGTCTACTGGAAGGTTTGTTATATATACGGGGTGTGTTTTGCATATTAGTGTATGCATGCCTCCCACAACTACTAGTAGATCCTCTATATACTGGTGAAAGAGGTATACTGCTATGACTTGGTTCTAGTTTCAGAGCCAACCTGTTTATTGCATGTAGTACTTCCTTTTGCCCTTTGGCTAGGTCATTCAATGCACTTACCAAGCTACGAAATTCCAACCTATCTTCCTCTTCTCCTGTTCCTTTCCCTCTATCAGAATGTATACATGTTGGGTCCGTGTCTGAGTTGGTATTTTCTAACCAGATATCCTCAAATTCCTGCTCCTCAGTGTACCTACTCTTATTTCTCTTATAGGTTACAAAAGTGTCTTCTTCTATATTCATTTATTTCTCATGTTCAATCCCACAGTTGGCGAGGAACATGCTCAGATACCACTGTAATATCCCAAATACTGATATTCTATTGTTTCACTATTCTAGGGCTTACTTGTACTCTTAAAATGTGCAAGAATACTAAATAAAAACTTGCATGCAAGGTGTTGGGAAAATGGCCCTAAATTATAGCTGAACTTGGGAAAAGATTTGCAGGAAGAAGGTAAACACTTACCACTAATAAAATGTTGTGAGTCCTCCAAAAATATGATGCATGCACGAGGGTTGGATGATGGTGCTCCTCCTCAGGGGTTGATGCCCAGATGCACATGTGTGCCCTCATCAGGCTGAAGGTGACATATTTGGAGAAGGGATGGTCAGATGTTGCCGAAACTTTGTAGGCTCATCTGTCTTCACCTTCCGAAGAGATGGACTTCCACGTGCAGAGATTTGGCCTCCTCTAACTGCTCTAGCGAATTCTTTTGCCTCCCTGGTGCTCACACCCCTTTCTTCATTGAAATGTTGATAATTTCCCTGGATAGGAAAACTGGTAACTGATAATTACTCTATTCTGTGGGATGAGTCTTTCGAAAAAGAGGAAGCTGACATGCGAAGGAAAGACTGGGTTTTGGGGTCCCAGCAAATCCTTCTGAGGTTTCCCAGCTATTTCCCAGCTACAAAACATGAACCTGCAAATAATCCTTTTGAGTGTGTTGGATCACTGAACACTGATGTATAAGATGATTGTCATTGATAAACCTGGATGGTCTATCCTAAAAGAGACTAGGGCCGATAGTTGCACTCCCGAACCCTCGTTAGCTGAAGACGTCATCTTTAACCCCAACTGCTGCTGTTGCACGTTGTGCTGCTGCTCAAAACTCCAAATCAACAATAATAATCATAGATAATCTTGTTGGTCCAATAACCCTTCTTAAATAAAATAACATGTATTTTTAGGGTTTGCATGTCACTTTTAGGGTTTATGCTTCGCTTTTGCATCCATGCGATTCTAATTTCATGTTGACTTTAACACTGAAGAAATAAGGCCTGCATGCTCCGCATGCTTTTAGGATATGAACTTTAATGGCCTTCTTACTGCACTGATGACTTAATAATACTGAATTGATGTACCTGAACTCTGGTGGCCTTCTTACTACATTGACGACTTAATAATACTGAATTGATGTACCTTTTTGCTCCTAGTGCTATCAGTCCTTAGTTATTCCCTTTTCTTTAAGACCCGCTCGAACCTATGGGAATAAGATAGGTTAACAACTGTCTCATGGTGGTTTAGTTGGAAGAGGACATTACAGAAGAGCCATCCTTGCTTTAACTCCCCTTGGCTCATTCTTCTGCTCATGTGTTTCGTTTTCAACGATTTCTCCCAGCTTGGCTCTGGTTTGCTGAACTGGTTTTATTAAAAGCCCAATTTACCTGCATCAACATCCTAGACCTTAGGCTCTAGATATCAATAGAGATTCTTCCCAACTCATTTCTAGTCTATCCACCTGGTTTGCTTTGAAGCCAAGTTTTTACCTGCACCAACAGTCAAAACAGAGGGCGTTGGTTAGTAAAGGCTCAAACGAGAAGCTGAAACATCGGCTCGCCATGTCTCGTCAACGTGGTACCCCTTGCCATGGTAGCAGTGGTCGTGGTCATGCACAACACAACACGAGTTCAAGGCTAGAAGATGGTTATGAGATAGGTGTTTCCATGCTTGTGTGAACCCTGATAGATGAATTGGAAGCTCCTTTGGTCACAGAACATTTGGCTAGAGGTATAGGGGGCAACCATATTAGCCATTACTAGCTTATCAAAAACATGACGGGCTCTTTAATAGAAGAAATAGTTAGCAATTGGAATTATACACACAACTCGTTTCTCTCTGCGAAGACTAAACTGATTGAGCTAGACACCCAACTAAATAGGTTGGATGCGATTTCCGCTTGGAAACGACTATCCATGGGGCTCTACACGATAGGAAGTGCTGAAGGAGGAAGCGACAGTGTTACGAGGGAACCATCAACATCTCTGTATAGGAGCTTGGTTCCGGCGATGGCCACTACGTTGAATGCACCATTTCCCGTGCCTTCCACCATCAAGTCATTGAGCAACAAGCGCGTCTGCAATTTTGAGGTACTAGTCCGTAAATCTTCTCCCCTTCCTGTTAAGCAGCCAAAAAATAAGAGTGATGATGATTTCTAGGGGGGTTGCCCCATCATAGAGGAGGATTATGCCCCCTAGCTTGTTGCTAATGAAGATCCAGAAGCCGGTTTGGCCCACCAATGTTCCACCTGCTATATTCAGTTTCTTTGTTTTCAATTTACTTTTAGACTAATGCATAATTTGTCTTTAAACAATATCAGTATGAATTTGGAGTCTAGTGTTTGGCCCCCATCGTCTAAATGGGTTTTTGTGCCATATTTTTGAAAGACAAGTTCATAATATCGACTGGTTAAGGTGGTGGGTTTCAAACCACTCCAAAACTATATCTGTAATATATTTTTGGATGTAATCTTTACTTCAATGGTTTAATACAATCAAAACTTACCCAAAAAAATGAGTTGTTTAAAGAAAAAATAAAATTAAATAAACATTTAAAAAAATTATTGAAATGGAATTTTTTTCCTAAATATTAAATTTTAAAATCTTTATAAAATTCTTCCAACCTTATCTTAAACTTTACATAATAGTGATGACTAAGACTTTAAACTCAACTTTAATGCTATTTTTTTACTTGAAAATTTAAAGGAAACTACTATAATAAGTCCAAGATTGCTCTTAAAATGTTTCTCGTTTAATTAAGATTATTCTTAAAAGGCTTTTCTTTTAATCTTTTTATTATTATTAAAAAATGTTTTAAAGAAGTTAAAGATTACGCTTAAAATGTTTCTCGTTTAATTAAGATTATTCTTAAAGGGCTTTTTTTTTTAATCTTTTTATTATTATTAAAAAAATGTTTTAAAAAAGTTGAAATAAGTTTATTGTGAAAGTTTTTTTTAATATTTTTATTATTATTAAAAAACTTTTTTTTTAGGAATTTTTAACATTTATTTCTATTTTGAAAATGTGATTTACACATGATCTAATATAGACATTTATTAAGACTTACATAATCTATTTAAACCCAAATTTATCAAACAAAAAAGATCTAATTTCTTGCGAACTAAAAAACCCATTAAAAACTATAACGTAAACCTCCTATTTACTATTCACAATTCTAAATCGATCAACAACCAAAAACCAAACTTGGTTTCCCTGGTATTTACCTTTACCATCCCACCCAAATTTACTCCACCCTTTGTGTGGGTTCCATATCACTGAATAGTTACTTTCAAGACATGTCGTTTAAGTGAGGAGTGATGATTTACAATATGATGACGTGCATGTGCATCGAATTTAGAGAGCTTTTATATATAGAATTTCGATTTCTAAAAGTGACATGACACCTACTTAACTTTATCTTTTCCAAAGCTTAAAAAATTCTAGATGCATATTGACTACGCAAAGTGTATATCATACTCTTTTTTCTCTATTTCTATAGATGATAGCAAAATTTGTTAGGCCATTGACCTTCCACTCCAATTCATTTGTGACTGCTTTTACATCTTACGCTACCCCTTTATCTACTTTGGAAACACAAACACATTCCTAACCACCTCAAATAGCTTAAGACGCAAAACAAACCATACATCACAACAGGTAAATATGGTTGGCCTAACCAATCACATTTCCATTAGAAGTTAAAATTATAATCATATACCTTACTCCAAATTACTAATAATAACCATAAGATTTAGTGAACTCCAAATTACTAATAATAATCATAAGATTTAGTGAATGAGTGTGTTAATGATTATAACTAAATATATAATAAATAATAAGAACATCCTTGTAGAAGAGCCAACCCCACCACATGAGGAATGAGGATGTGTTAATATAACATGATTGTAGCTAGTTGTGGTAAGGAAGGATGGGTTAGGGTTTCAAAAATAAAGGGGGAAATTCGAATGATACACCTCCTCATGGTTAAAGGTGGTCCAGGTTGGCAAACCTAAAAAGAACGAGGAAGACAACTGGCGAGGGGAAGCAGTAAAGAATATAATAAGAATAGATACATTGGTATATAATATCTAAGGAAATGAAGTTATGGGAGCGACCAATACTTTTATGGTATGATGCTGAAATCCAAGAGGAGGTTATGCATTTTCATTAATAGCAGATTGGTAACCAGAGTTTTATATTTATATATATAAAGATTTTTTTTTGTTTAGTTAAGGGTGTTTTTTTTAATATAAAAAAATAGGTTCGTTACTCCATATTTATACATTAAAAATGGAAATAAAAATATATAAAATAGATAGTAAAATTGGAAATTTATGTTGACGTACCACCGACTCTTATTACATGCGACCAAATCTTGTTTTTTATGAGATGTTTTATATTTTAAATATATTAATATAGAATTCTAAAAAATTCTAAAATAATGTATAATATAATGGAGTTCGATTAACTGTTTAGTGATATGCATTATATGAATAAAAATTAAATATTTTAAATGTGATTAAATAATATTATTAATAATTTATAAATCTAAAATAAATTAGAAAAAAACCAAATATATTTTATGATTTAATAAAAATAAATATAATTAAATAAATTTTATTATAATTATTTATTTAAAATAAGTAATTTTTTATTAAAAAAATTAAGCATATATATATATTGAATTAAAAATATTTGTGCTTGCTAATATTTTCTTACTAATACATATTGTCTCACTTGCAAGTATGTTATTCCACCCATGGAATCAAGAGGTGGGCCTCCTAACTCCAAGAATGGACCCCTCGAGTCAATAGACCCCCACCCCACTATCTGAGTGATAGTCTATTCCAAAGCTTTGGACCCTTACACATTTAATCTATATTTGATTATAAAGAAACCTTCCAATTCTTTAATTGCAATTAATCTATATTTATTAAATTGGGACAAATATTATTTTATTAGCTTTACCTTATATTATACATCTCATCCATCGTAAATAAAAGAAAGAAGCTTATTTGGCTTTTTAGTTTCCCAAAGCAATTAATATGTATCAACTAAATGGGAAAAGATTAAGAAGGTTAAATGTTTTATGAAGCAATCTATTTACTCTAAGTTTTGGACTTTCGAGTAGGATTTGGTTAGAATCCACTAATTGTTTTTGGTAAAATTTCAATTTGGAACTATTCAAATTGTGTTTTTGAATCCATAAATAGATTTACTACACTAACATACCCACATGCCACCCATTATGCAATTTCCATAGCTAATATGTGTGATTCTAAGTTTTTTAGAGATTTCCAACATAACTCCAAACAAAACAAGATGAAAAATATACTCTGAAAAAAGGTTAAAAACGTAGAATATTTAGACTACACCATGTTTTACTACTTGGACCTTTTCTTGGTTGATATCCTAGTTTTTATAAAGATATATAAGATCCTTTTATTAATTGAAAAAAGAGTTTTACATTTGAGGTAGGTTGGTCTCCATAGAAGGAAGACTCGGTGATTACTTGTCGAACTAGATAAGCAAAAGAGAAGAGCTACCTATTGTCATTCTTCCTAGAACTAATCTATCCATCTAAACAACAGAGGTTCAATTCACCTCTAGGAAAACTCAGACTATAAAACATTGTTTGTAGAATCAAAATGATAATCCAAGAGATTAATGTCTGATTAGCAGTATTCATATCTAAGAGTGGAATGGAGCCTATTATAATCTACTACTGAAAGATAGCATGCTTTAGGGCTTATCATACTAAAAGAGAGATTAAGGATTTTCTTCATTTGGAATTTGAATAACCTAGTTTCTTGTTGCTTTGGTTAGCTAAGTCTGTTGAGTTGATGAAGTAGATTGTAAGGTCATGCCCATAGAGGCCTTGGCAATCAAGTTGAGCTTGTCTTCAAAACTTGACATTACCTTTATCAGAACAATCTTTTTTGAGTTAGATTCCCCATTTGGGTTTGCATCTGGTTCATTCTAGAGTCCAAGTTATCCAGCTGAAGCAGCGTCAGCTCCATTCTAGCCTATAGGTTTGATGTTTGAGTTTGCATTTGTTCCATATTGGTTTCAAATTGGTCTAGCTAGAGAATAATTGTTTGCTTTTCTTGTTGCTCATTTGTCAAAATTTTCCCCATTCAAGATTTAATTGGCCAATACAACAGAGTTGTTTTAGCATTCTTGGTTTCTCTCGAGCAAGATGAGTTAGGATCATGAAACCAAGACTGCATTTCATCTTGCTTTGCTTCCGTGTCTGGAGTTCCTTGTACTTCTTTGACCCACTCTTCATTTTGCTCTATCTTTTCCTTGGTCTTATAAGGAATGAAGCTGTTGTAGCAATCTTGGGCTTCTTCTATCTCCCTATGAAGTCTGGGCAAGTGGTTGTAACCCATCTTCCTCTTGGTTTTATCTTGTCAAGTCAAAGCCATTGTTTGTGCTTTTATGAAAGAAGAGGATTTAATTGTAGTTGAATTATAGGTGGTGCTATGATTCTAACGGCTCATATTGACTAGCTGGAGGAGGAGTATAACTCTCAACTGGAATTTTTTATCGCTATGCTTGAAAACCTTGAGATTAAGAAGAATTATCCGAAGTGGAAGAGTGAGACTCGATTATCAGGTTGTGCTTGAGGATTCTTGGTAGATGTCTTTCTATCATTGTCCAAATTTTCTTGTGATGATTCAAATTGCTTCCTTGTCTGGTTGAGCATGGGGAAAGGATTGTGCATACCTTCGTCATCATTGTTGCAAGTTACTTGAGATTCTTTGTTGAAGAGGAGAGGAGAGGCTCGATATGTCGACTCAAGGGAATTATTGAATCACAAGTACATTTGAGATTATGATAAGGGATGAGTGGAGGCTTGGATAATGAAACATACGAGGCTATAATGAACGACAAGGGTGGCGAAGCATTAACATCACGAGTTTGGAGGGAGCTCATGGCAAGAGGGTGAAATTAAAGGTGTTGTCATTTCCAAGAAATGGAGGTTGTGGTGGGTACTAAAGGAATGATCTCGAGAAAGGGTATGAGCATTGTGCCATCTGTGGTTGAAATGATGTTGCCACTATCTCTTTCTTTTTCCAGCTATTTGATTCTACCTTCCACTTGGATGTTTTGAAAACAATTATTAGTCGTATTCCTAGTTGGGTCCTTCTCTATTAGTCTAGGGGTGTTATTAATTGAAGTTAACTTAGATGAGATGAAGAGGGTCAACCTAGCTTGCTTCACGACCCTGTTCCCTGCTAGGTATCCTAGTATTGAAATGCATATTATGAGTACTAACCTGATATGTATTAGAAGTCGTTCCACCTGACAGAGGAGTGTCACAAATGTCATTAGAACATCCAACTCAGGGATTGCTACCACCTATTTATTTGCAATTTTGGATTAATAAAATAATTATTTTTAAGTAAAAATAAATTGAACATCTTCAGATTCTTATTATAACAATTTTAGATGTAAACATAATATAAATGATCAATAAACATTTCATAACTTAATAAAATTTGTAAAAAAAATCATTAAAAATAATAAAAAATATGATTATTTAACTGAAATTAAAAAATAATAAAAATTATTATATCTTAACTCAAATTATTGGAGCGCCAAAAACAAATTTGTGTCCCTCTAATAACTAAATATATATTTATATAGTTATTACATAATATATATATATATGGGCCCTACACCCCATGGGAATGGGAGATATATAGAAATGTGGGCCCGACACCGTGAGATATGTACCTAACGAACAGTGTGACTTTGAAGGTCACTAAAGATACACATTAATTTTTTTTAAGTTAGTGGTTATGCACCAATGAGGAGATGAGCTAACATTGGAAGATTAGGTTGGGTTAGGAAGAAAGGTTTATGGAGTGTAATCTAATCCTCCATGCCTAGATCGTGTGACATTTTTGACAAATGTGGTAAGCCTAGGCATTCTCCCCATTCCCTTTCACTTGTCAGTGCTTTTCTTCTTCCACTCCAATTGTGTGGTTGTTTTGATTTTACACCATCGCCAACGGCAAGGAGGGTCAACATCGGAGTCCGGGTGCCAACTTATAATGATGAAAAAAAAGACAGGCCCGCCTGTAAACGGACATAATAAATAAAAAACAGAGAGGGGTCAGAACAGGGACCGAGCCCAAAGGAAGAAACTGTTGTACCATTCCACGGAGAGGATTGGTTTAGTTAGGAGATAGGAGAGGAATCAAAACAGGGATTCACAGATACATGCCAGTGCCACTGACAATTTTTATCGGTTTGAGCTGAACAGGCAGAAGAAGAGAAGAGGGGAGGAGGAGACAAGGAGATCACTAGTGTTGTTCTTTGGTGCTGTTTTTTTTAACTCAGATCCAATCTCCTACCTCCTCCCCTTCGATCTGAGGCAGAAATCATCGCATTATTTTGTGGATCTAAGGCAAGGACAACAGAGGTTTGCATCTGATTTATGACTAATGTTGTTATTGGCATGTATATATTGGCGTTTTTTCTAATTTGGGCCATTGTTGCAATATTGCTTGTTGTTCTATAGTGAAAATTGTAGCTAGATTTCGTTACGGGTCTCATTTTTTCTAGCAAATACAGACGTATTATGTCATTGGTAAAATGGTTGCCTTTATGGTTGTTTCTTGATTATTTCTTTCACTTGGGTAAGAGGGCTATGCTGTAGATCCAATCCAATCCCCTGATTGCATCCCGGTTTTTGGTTATCTGGGTTTCATTTGAATCCATTTTTCTTCTTCTTTTTGTCTCTCCAGATGATTTGGGCAAGTGAGGGTGGCTTACTGGGCACTGGGCACTGCTAGAAGATAATATCTTCCTGAATTTGTTGAGCCTGGGTTTTTGTTGCAAAGAATTCGGGAGATGATTTTGCTTTTTGCTTTTGGTTGATGAGGTCAGTCTTGAAAAATATTGAAACTCGCTCTCGTCATGTTTTTATCTGCCTTCCGGTGTTTTGGAAGCTCCTGGAAACCATTCTCCTGATACTTTTTACTGCCTTTTGGTGATTAGAAATCTGCTAAAAGCCATTCTCCTCATATTTTCCCAGCTCTTCGTAACATGGTTGCAGCTGGAAACCAGCGTCCTGATTATTTTTCACCCATTTTGATCATTCGGTCTTTGTTGAAAATCTACATCAAGTGCTTTTCTTTGCCGGTTTCATTTGTGGTTATGCAAGATCCTGTAATTGATTGTGAAGGAAAATAATTTTGCGAGATTGAAATTGTCAAAGTTGATCGAACAGACTAAAAATGGCTTTTACAGATCATAGCATTCACCCTAATAGTAAGATCTTATGCACATCTTCTTTGACGGGTTGCAAATGTTTAAGATTCTAGCCATTCTCCTGATGTGTCATGGGCATCTCAGTCATATTGGCGCTGCCATATCCAGTTTTTCTGTTTTTCCTTCTTTGCTTCTTGTACTTCAATGCTGGAGATTAGAATTTCATTGTTTGTATGCGTTCTGGCTTATGAGTCATGTTGCAAGTTGCAACCAATTTTCTAGTATAGTTTGGTGTGTTCCCTCTAACTAACCTAAGGGGTCTGTGTATAATTAATTATTAGGTGGGACAGGATTGAGGCCTACATGAGAAAAATGCCAGATTTTAACAAACATGGAGAGGCTTTTTTTACTCACAAAACTCTGCAATTGATTATATGAAGAAGAATCTTCTTAGTACATGGGGACACGTTCCTCCATTTCTGATGCAATGGGTTGTTGTGCAACTGTTTGGCATATTCACTATCATGTGTAACTTAGGACATTACACTTTTTCCATAAATTGTAGTCTGCCGATCTCTGTTAGAACCCACTGATTAGATTTGAAGAGGTATCTTCTTCTAGTAAAAGGTCCTCATGGAAGTTAATCCACGTTTTAAAAAGTGCAAATCTTTAAATCCATTAACAGGTATTTAAAATATGTTTAATGTTACCCTCTTTTGTCATAGCCAAAACTTAGTTGTTGCCTTCAATGCAAAAATTAACATAATCATGCCCTTCTATGATAGGAGAATCAGTTTTTGAAGATTAAATGAATGAGAACTCCTACATTATAGTAACATGATCTTTTGAATAAAACTGGAGCCTTTGAGTTGTGTCTAGACATATATCTCAAAAACATTTTGTTTTCAGCCTTTTTTTTTTCACGTGGGATGCTTTTGGTGGTTTCTTTGTGTTGGTTTCCATTCGTTCCATTTAGACATATGTACAGTCACAGGAACCAATATCCTGAAGGTTAAGTTCATGTACTTGGTTATCTTGACAGTGCTATAGATTTATCTTCTCCTTTCCTTTATCTGGTCCATGAAAATACCATGCTAGAAACTCTTGTAGATATAAATCAAAGGAATGGAATCTGGATATCCTGAGTTAAATATCTTGTTGGTCTTCTACAGATTCTCTGTGGAGAGTGATGCAACGGGAATGGGGAAGAAGGGAAATTGGTTCAGTTCTGTGAAGAAGGCATTCTCTTCAAATTCAAAAGAGAAATCAAATTCGGTAAGTTCTTCTATGAGCCCATTTGTTTCAGATTTCTGTCATAGAAGATAATTTTCACTCCTCATACCTCTCTCTTGTCTCAGAAACCTCCAAAGGAGAAGCGGACATGGGGATTTCGGAAACTTAAGCATAAAGACCCTCCTGCCCTCTCCGCTCCAGCCCCAAAGGAAACACCCTCTTTGGACAAAACATTGGCCGAGGCAGAAAATGAGCAAAACAAGCATGCATTGGCTGTAGCAGTTGCAACAGCAGCCGCAGCAGAGGCTGCTGTAGCAGCTGCTCAGGCTGCAGCTGAGATTGTTCGTCTCACAGATGTGGCTCGTTCACGTTATGCAGGAAAATCTAAAGAAGAATGTGCAGCCATCAAAATTCAAACAGCTTTCAGGGCATATTTGGTGGGTTCTCAGAAAACAGAACTTCTAATTGTTTTCTCTGATTTTGTGTGATGTTACATCCTCTTATGCTGTTTTAGAAGGGCGAGTTCTTCAGTTCCTCTGTTCATAAACATGGCTATATCTTTTGGTTATATTTCTTTTAGGTCTTATTATCCATCTATCTCAATTAATTCTTGCTTCTCTAGAGCATTTACATTCGCTAGCAATTATCTCTCATGATAGTAATTTCAATAGAAATATGCTATATTTTTCTGATTTCTACTGAAGTTTCAATCATAACAATTGATTGAACAAAGGTTTTGGAATTTGCATGCAGGCTCGGAGAGCTTTACGTGCCTTAAAGGGTCTAGTGAGATTGCAAGCATTGGTACGGGGACAGAGTGTAAGACGCCAAGCAACAACCACACTACGCTGCATGCAAGCACTTGTGAGAGTCCAATCACAGGTCCGAGCAAGGAGGCTTCGAATGTCTGAGGAGAATCGGGCTCTTCAGCGTCAGCTTCTTCAGAAACATGCAAAAGAACTTGAGAACATGCGAGCCAGTGTGAGTTCTTTATGTGGAACTCTACAAGCTGTTATTAATGCATTCGTGAAATTTTCATTATTATTATTTTTTAAATTTCTCTTGGGGCAAACCCCAGGTACTTCCTTTCATTTCGAGATGGTACCCAAGGTAAATTCTAGATTTTTTTATCCCCATGTACTTCCTTTCATTTAGAGACGGTATCCAGGGTAAATCTTAGATTTTTTTCAAGGCACAAGTGCGTCAGTACAGCAATATACTCATTATGAGTTCAACGTGCCCCTTATGGGAACGGATCCTGGATGAGGACGATAACACTCCATCTCACAATCACTGGGGCTAAACCTAAATAACCATGACTAAAATTTTCATGTTACTTGCATTATGATTATGATGTTTCTTGATTATATGATTCATAAACATATAATTTCTGGAATTAATAGACCTGTCCAACTATAAAATATCTTCACCTTGATCTTCTCTCTGTCTTTCACTGTTTTTACCATTCATACGTGCATATTCTAATTTCTGCAATAGGCCATCCTTGTTTTTGATTGGGTGGTATATCCAATGCCCATAAGAAGACACAGATGTCTTCTCAATTCCCACCCATTGTTCTTGGCATTTCTGGAAGGGAAGTGTTGGTTTTTCCCCAGTGGCTATTTAGTTACTCTGGCTACCCTGCCAAAACCAGATGAGATGCTTGCTATGGACTGTTTATTCCATCGACAAAAATAATAACATCTTAGGCCTATTTCTCACCAAGGGATGTTCTATTTTCCTTTCGAACCATACGAAGCAATATCAAGCAGGCAATTTGCCCAAATTGTTCCCATTAGTATAGCAACATAAGAGGGGTTTACAATGATGTGTCCTGATTCTATACGGTGCCTGCAGTTTGATTTGTATATTGGTGGACTTTTATGTTTTTTACTGATTGAAATGCAATTTTTTGCAGATGGAAGAAAAGGAATGGGATGATAGCTTGCAATCCAAGGAGGAAATTGAGGCTAGTTTGCAAAGCAAGCAAGAAGCAGCCATGAAGCGAGAAAGGGCATTGGCATATGCATACTCTCATCAGGTATGCCTCCTAGCATGGATTTTTAATAACTTTTATAAAATGATAATGTCCAGATGACTAGTTCCTGACGATACATTAGATCCTGACATTTTTTATTTTATTTTTCTTGTTGGCTCTCTAGTCATTGAAAAGCACACGAGGATCGGCTCATCCAATGTTGATGGAAATTGACCCAAACAAGCCAAATTGGGGATGGAGCTGGCTAGAACGCTGGATGGCAGCACGGCCATGGGAGAAGGAAGCCCCTGAAGTTATGTCAGTGAAAAGTCTGGATCAAAGTATAGCAGACATTGTAAGACAAACTGCAAGTGCAGGCAGGGGAGCAGGCCAACCTAATGTGGAGACGCCTACTCGTGCTCCTTTCAGAGGAGCGCAGAAACTCTCTAAGCCTGCAGGATCCCAGTCTCCTTTCACTCCAACCTCAAAATCGTCTATACCTAGCAGAATGCGCAACTCAAGTCCTCGCAGCGTTCAGACAACAGAGGAAGATGTGAGGAGCATGACTAGCTTGAGGTCTGAAAGGCCCAGGCAATGCTCTCGTTACAGTGTGGCAGGTTCTTCTATCAGAGATGATGAAAGCCTTGCTAGCTCTCCAGCTGTTCCCAGCTACATGGCTCCTACAGAGTCTGCCAAAGCAAAGGCAAGATCATACAGCACGCCAAAGCAGAGGCCTGGAACATCAGACAAAGATTCTGTTGCATCTGCAAAGAAAAGGCTTTCGTTTCCATTAACAGATGGTGAAGCAGGCCAAATTAAGCCCAACAAAAACCATGCGTTCTTGCATATAAATCCTAGTGTAAAAGGGCTTACAGGACCTTTGAAATTGGACAGGTCGATTAATTCCACTAAAGATCTTAGTATCGATTCAGATCGCCCCTTATTGAATGGGAATGGCAGAAAACATGGGAGATGAGGGACTGGGTGAATACACTGTTTCTTCTACATAAAGGTTCCCTGGTGCTATCATAGCCAAGGAAATGTTTGGTCCCTTGTTGCCAATTTGGCTGGTCAAGAGATGGGGCCAGAATTCCTCAGGAGTTCTATTTTCAAGATGGTTGCTTTACTTCATTGTGGTTATGAGAGTGAAGGTATTTATTAGCCTTTGGTAGAAATGTTTGGTTGTCTAGTTGAAATGGCTCAAATCAAGTTATTTATTAGCTTGAGGAGCACTTTCTTTCTTTTTAGTCTTTTTTTAACAAATATTGTCAGGGTTTGGAGAGCATTTAAAGGGTTTGAAGACAGTGGTGTGAGTATTCTTGTGTATAATACAAGCCTAAACTCTGTGCGTTTGGAGTGCTATTTATCTTGGAGTTTGATTAACTGTTGTTGTTCCAGATCTAGACCAGAACTAAAGATCATGTTGGTTTCCATGTAAATCATTGCGTGGATTTCTTTTATTGATTCTTCATTATCTATTTTTCAGAATATTGCAGAGTGGCTGGAACTCTTACAGCCTGTGTTTCTGTATTGGCAAGAGAAAGGGATTTCTGAGTTCTATACTGATTGGATTGTTCTGTCTAAATCTTGCTAGCGTCATTAATTGAATTGTTAAGTTATTACTGAATTGCTTCAAAACCAAAACGTGTCTGCTAGAAGCAGCTTATGATATTGCGTACTTGATATGGATTACAGGTTTGCTTCAAGCATATTCATTATTTTTCAAGGAGACATAATTTGTAGCATTACTGTCGGTACGTTGAATTAGGTGAATGGAATAAGGTCATCTAGAAGTTTTCCACTAAAATAATTGGCTACCCTGTTTTTCTTCTAGCGAGGTCCATATAAGAGGTGCCTATTCCTTACAACAACGGCAAGTTTATACTATACCTTTCTTGTTATGATGTTAAGATCCAGTATACAAATTATTATATAAAAGGGCATTGCAAGAAGATATGGACAAAGGAAAGAGGCATTGTCTTGTGACATGTGGTGTGTCAGCAACTTGTCAAGTTGCTGGTGTGGTGTGTCAACAGTTGGCAGTGAGCACTTGTCCTACTGGCAAGTAGAGTTTAATAGCAAGACACTCGTACCATAGCAATTTCCATTAGTATAAATCAACGTAGATGTAAAAATTGGTGCAAAAAGCAATCCTTCCTTTTATCACTCTACTTACAAATAAAGAAGCACTATCTAATTATCGCTGCTGCTTCCCACCTCAATCACGTGATCCAAGCTGATCCTTTGCATGTAGTATGTACTAGGAGACACCATTAGGACCCATGTGGCAGGCTACCAGTTAAATTCCCTTTACCGCTTGTGTCCGTTTTATATTCGGTTTTTCCTTACTTTCTCACAGCACATATTTGTTACTGTTTTGCTGCTATATTCGTATAAATAAGTTATTCGGTTTATATTTCTCTTTTCCAATATATTCGGTTAGATATTCGGATTAATTGTGTTACCCCTCCTACCTGCTGCCAACCAATTGATATTCGTTGTATTATACACCATATTTGATCACTCTACTTACAAGTTACCATGGTTCCCTTTTTAAGTTGTTTGTGCATAATTTTTTTAATCCAGAGTAAGGGGGTGTGCATCTTATAATAGAATCATAAAATAAAAAACTAAAGCCAACATAGATTTATCTTCAAAGTAGATCTATTAAGCATCAAGAGTGATTAAATATCTTGAAGTGTAAATTTTTTTTTTACATGTAAAAGAATTAAGATAAAAAAGAAATTACACCTCAATAAATTGGATTCCTCTCGAAGCTCGATAAATCTGGGTTTAAGATGGATCTATACTGTTTTTTATCAACATGTCAAAGAAATAGAATATATCAAAAAATTAGTTTGATTTGGCAGCTTATTTCTTAAACTGATACTGTTTAATGCTAGATGTAATTGCACAATTGAAAACTTCATCATTGAAAAACAGTTTTTACATCAAACAAAACTACCTGTATTTTTTTTATGGCCTAATTCTTTTAAAATCAGCATAGATTCATCTTAATCTAGTATCTATCATGTCTATCATGTACCGAGAAGAATCCATTTTCCTGAAGTGTAAATTTTTATTATTATTATTTTTTACATATCAACATATTTGATCCCGTGCTTGCTATATCTATAAGTTTAAAAAGAAATCAATATAATTTTATATATTTTATATAAGCTGACAACATTTGCAATTTTTTTTCTTAAATTATGGGAATGTCATGTTACATAACTTTACGTAAGGTTATGCGTTACAACATCTCCCATATGCTAGACTGTAAAGCACCTTGCTGCTCTGGATGTAAAAACAAATTTTTTTTTTTTTAAAGAATAATTGATACAAAATAAGAAAAGATGAAATTTTAAAAAATGCAAAAAGTAGGTGTGATCCATAATAATGTCATATCTAAAACAATATATGGAATGCTGCTTTTATAAAGTTTTCTTGAATGATCAAAATATGACTTATTTTGACTACATGCCGGATGGAATGTATTTAATTATTGTTGTAGATAGAAATCATAAACTTATGACACTAGCTTAAAGTTTGTCCTTACACATTTTTTTGAACATTCAAATGCTGCTTTTAAAAAGTGTTCTTAAATAATTAGAATGTAACTTATTTTGGCTTCATTGTTTAGATATGTTTGGGATGGAATGTATTTAATCATTTTTGTGTGTAGAAATCTTAAATGTAACTTATTTTGACTTCATTGTTTGGATATGGTTTGGATGGAATGTATTTAATCGTTGTCGTGGGTAGAAAGCTTAAACTTATAATACTAGCTTAAAGTTTGCCCTTACACATTATTTTGAAATAACATTCAAATTTCAAGTGACTTAACTCATTTTTATTATTATTTATACATAACTTTAGTAACTTGTGAAAAGTAAGCTAAATGGCCCATTGGAGTAACTGAGTCTGGTTGATCCCTTAATAATCGAATCCGACTATCATGTTGGATGATAAATATTGTAATATATTAGATGATGAATAACAATTACAAGTGAAGCTCGCCTTTATAGGCTTGAGCGTGTAGAATGAAAGGTTACACCCTTTCATATAATAATTAACTAATCTAATTAATATTCTATTTTATATTTGTTACATTGCCACTCTCTTTAAATGAGCTTTGTCCTCAAAGCTTGAGTATTTTTCCTTGTGTCGTATTTTGTTTACGCTTTTTCTACTTGTGTGATTGCTTTTTCTAACTATGTTTGTTGTCAATTGAACATGCTCAACATACATTACGACCTTAATTATTTTCATGTTGTTATCCCCAACACATTTTGTGTCAGTTCCCTTGAACGAGCTCCCTGTGCTTATAATGCTCATAAGAACACCAGTCTTATCTTGTGTCTGATAGATATTATAATTGCTTCCCTTGATGTTCTTTAGAGTCGTCTTTGTGATGATATATGTCCTTCGTGTGTTTGTGATTGTGACATTTTTGTCGCAACATTGATCATCTTTATTGTTAGCAACATTGGCTTGTCTCTTATCACAATCTTGGTCAGGATCATCCTTCTCCTTGTCAATTATTTCGTTGTCAACTCCCTTATTACTAGGGTATGTTATATCTTTGTATTGCATGTTATATTGATTGATGCCATTACTCTCATCGGGGATGACATACTGGCCTACTCTATCTTCTCTTTTTTCATCCACTTTGGTGCCTTCTTCTACGTGATTTTCACCTCCATCTACATTTACTTTAAATGTTTCGTCCATAGCTTTCTTTATTTCATCTGTCCTTAAGATTTCCTCAAGGAGATCTATGAATTCGTCACTCTTACTATAAGATGCCATGGATGTTTATAGAACGCTATTTTGGCCTTTTAAGGTGAAATTTTTAATAATAATATATTAATTAATTAATTATTATTATTATTATTATTATTATTCATAAACTATATAATATTTTGTATAGTTTATAATGGAGCAAACCGAGTCCGGTTGATCCCTTAATAATCGAATCCGACTATCATGTTGGATGATAAATATTATAATATATTAGATGATGAATAACAATTACAAGTGAAGCTCGCCTTTATAGGCTTGAGCGTGTAAAATGAAAGGTTACACCCTTTCATATAATAATTAACTAGTTTAATTAATATTCTATTTTTTATTTGTTACACCCACTTTAATGCATCTACTTTGAAATCTAATCTATTTTGCTTGACCGTCATTTTTCCAAAGTAGCGAAGCATAAGAAATTTGTCCCCTTGAAAGCTTTATTGCATGATTAGAATGGTAACATTAGCTTTTGTATAATAAGGTTTACATCATGACTAAAATACTAACTTGTAATATTCATTTTACTCCAATTGGTTTAAGGTCTAACGCTTTAGCTGGTGTTTTGTTCAATTTGTAAATGATTAGCCCTTGTAAATTGGCAATTGTAATGCCTGCACACAAACTTGTGCACACTTCTATCTTACTTTGATGCTATGCAAAATGCATTCTCCATATGGTAGAATCACCAAAAATGCCCATGCAATACATTTTATGTGCCACCTAAGATTGTTTAGATCACATCCACTAGGTTGTAATCCATGCATGTTCATTAGCTTAGGGCCTTGAATGCCCTAAAGTTGGTTGATTTTGATATTTAAACTGGTTGGGTACACTTCACAAATTTGGGTTTCAAAATAACTCTTCCCAAGTCTTAAATATTGAGTTGATTGAGTGCTTAATGTTCAAAATATACCAAGGCATAGCTTCCCTCACACAATTGAATCCCAAACCATTCAATTTATAGATTTCCTTAGTGGATTTCCTCTTTAGGATCCCAAACCATTCAAATTATAGAGAATTATAGATTTCCTTAGTGGTTTTCCTCTTTATTCTTGTTGAGATTTTCTTCCATAATCAACTCTAGTGCGGGAAAACTAACCGACTTAACAACCAAACGCACATATTAAACACTTGCAACATGCTAGAATGCAAAATAGTGGCACTAATCTGTGTTCCTCATAGTGGACCTATGCTTTTGAAAGACACTTTTGGGAGTCATTCTAATGTTCTGATTCATTTTCTGTTGAACTTATGAACGATCCGAACTCTTTTGAAAAGAACACATGAGAGATTATGGTATGAAGTTGAAAGAGACAATAGATATGCATATTTTTGGTTGTATAGTTTACATGTATGTTTATGCTTGAAGGTTGGTGAAAACTGCCCTTGGATTGTCTGCTTCCAGATAACTTCCTTGCTAGAAGAGGTTTTGTGTATGTTAGCGGCATTCCACCTCAAGTCCAATCCAAACATATCCAAGATCTCTAGTACTTGGACCATATTGGTGCCTTATATGGGTTAAGCTACCACAACTGGATTTAGTAGGTCGGAACCTTAGCAGGCTACTGTACTGGAGCTCCTTTTAACCTTTGATACTACTAGGGTTTTATTTGGTCCAACATTGGCGCATATACTACAACTAACACTTGGAATATGCTCTTGGACTTTTCCAATTCCTAGCACTAATGGCAGAATTATGTTGAATTTAATTTGGCCCTATTGGTCCCTTCGACTAGTCAAGATCCAAATCCCATTCCATTGGTTGCAAAGTCATCTGGCACACTCAAATTCTCTCAGATTTAAGTGCTTCTTGGAAGATTCAAATAGAAAACACTACTTCGAAACTGGTTCTAAATGACACTTTTTGAATTAGACAATACATTCAGAAATGTGAGTCTCATTCAACGTTAAGTTTTCATGATCACTTGGAGATAGTATATCAAAATGGATACAATTACATAATGTATAACAAAATGCAATTGATATGATCCTTCAAATAATTACAATGACCGAGTGTTATTCTTCAACATCACAAGCTTGTTGGAATTTACATAATTTGTATGATCCTTTCAACAATCAGAACAAACTAAGTGTTATTCTTCATAATCACAAGCTTGTTGCAAATCATTTATAAGGCTTGAATTATATCTTTTAAGACCTGTAATAAAACTATTAACTCTATTTCTGAACTTGAAATTTTGAACCTCACTTCAGAGTTTTACGTGAGTGTATGATCTGTGGTCTCGATTCTGTGTTGGAAGAAATAATTTTTGCTTTTGTACTCAGAAAATGGCACGAGAAAGACGTTTATCTAGTAAGTCCTTTCCCATTATATTATGCACATAGTCAATTCAGAGATACATTCCACAGTGAATAGGATGTTTTTGTCTTGTGGTGCTAAATCTAGGTGAATTGAATCTACCTTTGCTTGTTCTAGATCATCATACAAGTGACTTGATTTGCTTGTCTTCTTCAATATTGTTAGTTTATAGACGACTTTTCCATTGTGCTTTGGATGTACTCTAATTAATTCCACTAGAAATGAAACAAAGTTAACACTGCTTTTATCAGTGTTGGGTATTTTTATACTAGATCCTTTCTAACTAAATAAATTACAAATTATTGATGTTGGATGCCATCTGATTATCTTCCTAAATCATAAGATTGTTTCAGCTGTGTTTGGATCCCAACATAAATGACTGAGCTATAGGGAGTTTAGGGGTGGAACACCACTTGGCCTAAAGGTTCGTGAGGGTTTGAGGGTGGGAGCCTTTGAGGAAAATTTTGTGGTATGTTTTTGGCCATTGAAATGTGACAAAAAAAGACAATTGAAAATAATGTAATTTTGTAGTTAATATGGATCATTCATGATTAGGTTACATATTTGTGATAGAGATTATGTTTGTGTATGTTTTCCCTAGAAGGAAACCCTCTTTTAAAGAGGGCATTGTATTACGGTTGTGTAGTAGCGTGTGAGAGAGACTGTGTAGTAGTGTGCGAGAGAGACTAAGTGAGTGAAGAGGAGGTTGTCGCTGATGTGTTGTGGGTTGTATCCCTTCATTTTGTTGTATGGAATAAAAGAAATGACTAATTGTTTCTTTGTGAATGTAATCCATATTGGGTAAACCACATATATTGGTGTTGATCCAGGTGCCCAGGCACACGTCGGAGGATAATAGTTCGATTGAATGAATCTAGCACTATTATGGCAGAAGGATATTAAGATAAGAAAAGAAAGAAATACACTACACAGACATAAAGTATACACAAACAAAATGCAAGAATTCGAACCAAGCTCTATTGTTCTATTACTCTCTTGTATTTTTCATAGTGTACATGCTTATATAGAATGCTGAGACACTTGGGTGACTACGCATTGCGTTCAGTTACAAAGAAGTTAGAATGGCTTGCAAGTTCAACCGTTACAGACGAATGGAAGACAGAGAGACAATTTGTCGTAGCCGTGTCGAGATGCTAGAGTCGACGATGCATGTGGAGATGCAGAACCTGTCGAGGTTGTGTTGAGGTTCAAACTTGTCGAAGTCGATGTTGAACCTATTGAAGTCGACAAACATGCCAACTGTTGGGTGGATCATTCCTCCTTCCTTAAGAAACAATGGTCCCCATTGTTTGCTTGTTCAGGTGAGGAAACTTGTTGGTGAGTTCAGTAGCATAGTACCACTTTCCTTGGGCGGGGAGTTGTCCAGCTTTAGCCACTTGAAACAAGGGAATGTAGTTCGTCCTTGTATGGCCTATGTGTCGTTCCACATTGGTGTCACAAGGAAGAGGCTCCTGAACATCAGGATGCGTCGTTCCAACAACGATGCATGGTATGGTCAAAGTAGATCCACATTGAACACTGGATGCAGACTCAAGCATGAAGGAATGTTGATCTGGAAAGCATTTTCTCCAATTTTCTTAAGGATACTTTATGGACCATATCACATAGGCTTCATCTTTCTATATGGACCAGTGAAGCGCTCATTCTTTAGATGTAACCAGACCTGATCCCCAATTTGGAATGAATGAGGAGTACAATGTTGATCATGTCGGGCCTTAGCTTTCACATTAGCTCGCTACAACATTTCCTGTGCTTGATTACGGATGTTGTAGATTTGATCTCGAAACTTCAATGCTTTTTCAACATCTCGTTGGTCAGAGTCGGTGTCATTTGATTGTGTTGATGAACTGATCAAATCGATGGGTGCTGAGGGTTGAAATCCGTAACAGATATTGAATGGAGTCTTTCCTGTAGACCTGTGATGACCACGATTGTAACTATGTTGTATGTATGGGAGACTTTCATCCCATGTTCGACGATGCCTGTGGTTGTACATGTGAAGCAGTTGTACTACCAAGTGATTCACAACTTATGTCTGTCCATCTGTCTGAGGTTGGAAAGTTGTCGACAAAGAAAGTCTTGTATTGAGCAGTTGTAGGAGAGTCTTCCAAAAGATACTGACAAATCTGACATCTCTGTCGGAAATGATGGTCGTCGGAAGGCCATAGTGTTTCCAAACATGTTCGAAGAAGAGCTGAGTAGTCTGTTGTGTTGTCGTAGTCTTCTTACACAGAATGAGGATAACCATCTTGGAAAATCTGTCGACTACTACTGAGATCACGTCATGCTGATGTTTGGTAGTAGGATATCTCGTTAGGTAGTCCATAGAAATAGATTCCCATGGTCGACTAGGAACCGACAAAGGCGTATAAATCCCTTGTCGTCGATTTGACGGTTTATCAATGCCACAAAACACGCGTGATCGAATGTACATGTTGACATCAGATTTAAATGAAGGGCAGTAGAAATACTTTTGGAGGATAAAAAGAGTCTTTGCTACTCCAAATTGTCCTGTAGTCTTGTTGTAGTGCACGTCCCAAATGAGCTGCTGTCGATGCTCACCGGTCGGTACACAAAGCTATTCAAGCTTGTGTAGCAAGGTGTCTTTCAAGAAGTAGCCGGTAGTAGACAATGTGTCGGTCTGAAGCTGTCGATTAACTGTGGAGAAGTCATTGTCTACCGAATACAATTGTGTCCAAGTGGTGGTGTCGTAACCCTGCATACTCATCATTGTAGAAAGTAGAGTAATGGGTGGTCGACTGAGATAATCAACTGCAACATTGGCTTGACCTTCCTGATACTTAATTACCAATTGAAGTTGTTGTAGGTAATTAATCCACTTGAGTTGTCTGTAATTAAGACTAGGACGAGGTGAACTATAAGGGCTTGTGGTTAGTAAGGATGACCGTTTCCTCCCCAAGGATGTAATGTCTCAATTTCTTAAGGGCTTGCACAATGACATACATTTTTTTTTCATACGTTGAATACCTTTTAACGGTGTCGTTGAAAGTTTTGGAATGAAAAGTGACTGGGTGACCAGACTGAGTGATCACTACTCCTAAAGCATAGCCGATGCATCTGTCTCAATATCAAAAGGATGATGCAAATAAGATAACACAAGTACTGGTGCAATACAAAGCTTGTTTTTTAGTTGCTCAAAATCTTTTTGTTGTGTTGATGTCCATTTGAAGACAATTTTCCCATTTCCCTCAGTCAACTGATTCAAGGGCCAGTCTATGTGATTGAAGCTGAGTATGAACCATCGATAAAAAATTGTCAAATGAAGCAAACTTCTTAATTCATGAATGTTTTGAAGAATGGGCCAATATTTGAGGATATGTACTTTTTTTGGGTCGACATGAATGCCTGCAGAGTCAATTACATACCCCAAATATTTGATGTTGCTCATCGCAAATGAACATTTGTCCATGTTTAGATATAATCGATGTTGCTAGAAAGTGTCAAAGACTTGTCGAAGTCGTCTGGCATGTTCTTCCCATGATCGATTGAAAATCAAGATATCGTCAAGATAGACAATGACACACTTGCCGATGAAAGGTCGTAGAAGGTCATCCACATATCGCATGAAGGTCACCTGTGCATTGGTTAAGCCGAAAGGCATGACTAAGCATTCGAACAATCCTTCCTTGGTTTTGAAAGTAGTTTTCCATACATCGGGGACTCGATAGGAATCTGATGGTATCTAAACTTTAGGTCGAGATTAGTAAATAATTTAGCACCTTTCAGACAATCGATGAGTTCGTCTATCCTTGGAAGAGGGTATATATTCTTCACCAAAATTTTGTTGAGAGCCCAATAGTCGATGCACATGCGCCAAATCCCATATTTCTTTGGAACGAGGACGAATGGACTTCCACAAGGAGAGGATTTGGGTTGGATGTGACCTTTGTTGATCAAATCCTGAATTTGTTTGCAAATCTCTTCATTCTCGAGAATGGATCTTCTGTAAACATATGCATTAGGTAATGAAGAACCAAGAACAAGTTCAATGGAGTGTTTTACTTGGCAATGTAGAGGTATTTCGTTTGGATCTTGTAATATGTTCCGGTATTCTTCAAGAATGTGGTTGATATATTGCTGTGGTTGGGAGTTGCATTGGTCGGTGAGTTAACTGGTTGCTACAATCTTCCTAGAATGCTGAGGCTTTATCATAATCAATGCGAATTTTTGAGCATGGTTGATAATGATTCTTTGTTTGTTTGGTAGAGATCATTGCAACCATTGGTGTAGGTTGTTGCTATGATATGCCATACCACTGGTTTTGAATTTTGAAAATCACCTTCTGAGGCCGTGACTGATAACTTCCATGTGAATCCCATAGGTAAGGTTTCCCAAACAGGGCGTTGCCTACGGAAAGGGGTGCCACGTCATAAAGTTCTTTATTTTCAAAGGGCTTAATGAGGTAGGTGAGTCTACATTGTCGGGTGATCCTTAGTTCCTGTCCATCCTTCATCCAACCAATATTGTAAGGCTAAGGATGTAGAGTGGTGACAACACCAAGTTTCTTCATAAGATCTTCATAAACAAAGTTCTTTTGGCTACCATTATCCACAATCAGATGCAATGCATTGTTGTGAACCCATATCTGTGTATGGAACATGCGTTCTCATTCCTCCTCGCTAACGATGGTCGAGGCTATTGAAGTGGTCAATGTCGATGTCAAAAGGGTCGATGCTTCTGGGTCATATTCTACCAAGATTTTATCGAACAAGTCAGATGTTGACAATTTTGCCAAAAATGTCTTCCGAGCTTTGCATTTTGATGTATCATGCCATGATGAATTGTGATAATGACACCATTTCACAGCAAGGGGCTGCTTTCTATGTTCCTTTTTGTCTTTCAGAGAATGCTTCCTGTGATAGTCTGGATTTGGTGGAGTCGACGGAGAAGGGTGCGTTGACTTGTTAGATTCAGCTGGTGACTTCTTGTTGGATGTTCGACTTGTCGGCTTGGTCATGAAACATGCTTTTCCTTTTTTTTAACTTCAAGCTTGCTGGTGTAATGGACTGCATCCGCAAGCGTATTGACAGTTAGAAACTCCATCTTTTGTTGAATGTACGGGTATAATCTGCTAACGTACTTCAGGACAAGCAATTTCTCTTCTTCTTGGACGCCAAGTCTATCCATGAGTCGATAGAACTCATCGGTGTAATTCTACATGGAGTGGTCTTTCCATTTCTTTAGCTGCTGCCACTTCTTACATTGTTGTTTAATGTACTTGGGAAGGTAGAACGCCTTTCAAATGTACTCAACAAATTTATCTCACGTGTCTATGGGGTCTCCTTCTCGCTCCATCTTTGTCGATAGATTGTCCCACTAGCAATGCACAGAGGTTGACATCTTTAAGGATGCAATGGTGATCTTTTTAGCTTCCAAGAGTTGATTCACAGAGTAATAGGATTCTAGTTGTTGTACACAATTATCTACGGATTCCGCGTTAATCTTGTCTTCAAGATTCGGTATGTCCAGATTCATTTGCACTTTGAAATGACTGATTTTGTCGTAGTGCGATCTCGCTGAGGATCCTTCGGATGTCGAAGCAAATTGCGTGAGAATATCGTTGAACTGGGCGAACATTTCGGGTCGTTGTCGAGCCAATGCCTTCTCTATGAGTTTCTTTGTCTCGTCAGTTGCATGTTTATTGTCTGTGTCTTCAACCATCTTCTTTGAAGTTGAAGGTAGTGTCTGCTTGAATTGTTGAGTTTGCGAGTGTGTTTGAACAGGCATAAGTCAGGTAACTTCGATAGAAGTGTGTACACAACTTAAGGTCTGAATTTGCCTTGATACTAATGACCCAGGTGCCCAAGCGCACGTCGGAGGACAACAGTTCGATTGAATGAATCGAGCATTGTTATGGCCGAAGCATATTAAGATAAGCAAAGCAGAAAATACACTACACATACAAAAAGTATACACACAGACAAAATGCAAGAATTCGAACCAAACTCTGTTGTTCTATTACTGCTCTATTACTCGCTTGTATTTTACAATAGTGTATATGCTTATATAGAATGCTGAGAAGCTTGGGTGACTACCCGTTACGTTCAGTTACAAAGAAGTTAGAACAGTTCAGAAATTCAACCGTTACAGACGACAGAAAGACATAGAGACAATCTGTCGTAGTCTTGTCGAGATGCTGAAGTCAATGATGCATGTCGAGATGCAGAACTTGTCGAAGTTGTGTTGAGGTTCAGACTTGTTGAAGTCGATGTTGAACCTATCGAAATCGACAAACATGCCAATCGCTGGGTAAATCAAGTATCTCTCTTATATTTTTATTGTTATGTGTTTTTTTATTTTTACATTTATTGTTATGTTATTGCTATATAATATTTTCAGATTTACTACTTTATTATTATTGGCCACTTACTTCGAGTCTTCCACTCCCTTCGACTTTGAATGTTCATACCAAATCGCTGAATTCAAAATTTTAAAATCGATAGACTTGATTAATTCAACATCTTTGCAATTGAATATAAATAATTAATGTTCAGTAAACTCTCGCCCATTGACTTTGAATCTTCATATCCAATGGCTGACTAAATATTTATAATATACAGAGTCGGTTAAGTTAGAACATAAAGTACTCATATTTAGTATAACTCTTGTCCATTACAAAACGCTCAAAATTGAGTAAGAATTTAGAAATCAAGTCAATCAGCTGCCTAGATCCCGTCCAACTTCCAATGATATTTCAGCCAACAATGATGGAAATTCTTTTTGGACTTGTTCTTTGGACAGATTCTATTACGTCTGCAAAGTAAAGGCTGACAGCAAAATTAAGCCCAATAAAAAGCATGCATTCTTGCATATACATCCCCAGGGTAGAAGAAGAAGAGGTAAGAGCACAATTTAAATCGTACAAATCCATCAAATCAGTTTCACTAAAGATCTAAGTACCCATCAAGATTGCTCTTGTTCAGTGGGGATGGTGGAAAACATGGGAGATGATGGTCTGGGTGGATGCATTATTTATTCTACCTATATATTCCATGCTGCTATCATAGCTAAGGAAATGGTTGCCCCCCTTAGTTTCCAATTCGGATGATCAATACATAGGGCCAGAACCCTGAGTAGTACAAGATGGTTACTGCACTGAGGTTTTCTAGTTGAAATTGTTCAAATCAATTTAGTTATTGGCTTGTGGAGCAGCTTCTTTCGATTAGTTAATGTTTAACAACTGTTGTGAGGATTTGGAGAGCATTTACAGCATTTCAAGATAGTGGCGCCAGTGTTATTGTGCAAAATACAAGTCTGTGTGTTTTGAATGCTATTTATCTGGGTATTATCTAGATACATGTCTGATTTCTTTGTATTTTTAATGACTTAATAAAAACAGGCATTTAAATTCTTTAACTATTGTTACATATGAAATAGAATATAATAGCAAAGTCATACAATAAAACATAAATATTTACCAACTTTCTATGAAAGACTATATTTTTTAGTTTTTATATTATAAAGATTACATTACAGATAACAAAGTTGTCCAAGTTTACTTTAAGACAGTATGGGTTTTTACACTTCTCTACAATATACTTATGTCTATGTACTCTTTGTATTTCCTCCACAATCTAGCTCATGCTATGGAACAAATGGTGGTTAGTGAAAACATTAACCCTTTCTCCATTTTTGTTAGGTTTTTGATATCTAAAATTAGGGTTAAGTTTAGGGTTTTAAAACCCTCTTCTAACATCCATGATGTTTCTAGAAGTCTACCCAATTCTCACATGTTACTAACTCCCAAATCTCACATGTTACTAACTCCTCGTATTCAAGTAATGGTGAGAGGACATGGTGGACACTTGTATGAGGAAAACTTACAACAACCCAAAGGGCCTAGAAATTTAGGAATTTAGGGTCTTGACAATGTGCCAAACTCCTTATGATGTAAAGCAATGTGTAACTGTAAAAAATGGTGAAAGATGAAATCCTTGCTTTTATTTCTATATTTACTTTGATTATTTTTTGTGCATCAATTTTGTAATTCTCATAATGTGGTATAAAGCAAAGTGTAGGTTTAAAAAATAATGAAACTATGTAATTCTTCGTTTTATATTACTACCCATTGTAATTCCCTTTTTGTTCATAACTTTGTAATCCTAAGTAGTCTGGAAAGACTGTTTGTAATAGACAAATCTACATATGTTGGGTATAAATGCAGGTGCTTGTTTTGAAATAGATATGGAATATATAACTTTTATAAGAGGGAAATAAAAACATTTTAATGGCATATTTTGAAAAGAATAATGATAATTCATTATTGTTATATAGGTATAATGTATGTATGTATATAAAAGAAATAGAATAAGTACTATAAAAGGTCTTATACTAAAGAAAAGTAATTTGATTTGGTAATTTATTTTTTAATTTGAAGAAATCAACAAAAATATTAAAATATTAAAATATTAAAATATTAAAATAAAATTTTCACTCAATATTACAAAATGAAAAACATTATCTTTTAAAAACAAATTTTACACCAAAACAAAATGTTGAACTTAAATTTTATTTCAAAAATTAATTACTATTTTTGTTTTGTGAAAAATATATGCAAAAATGGAAATCGAAGTCTTCTAAATTGAAAATGGATAATGTGGTTGTATACCTTTTTATGCCATGTGTGAATCAATTTATAAAACACTATTTTCAAAGTGTTTCAAAAATGTATTTAAATCTTGTAGTTATGCAAGTTTTAAAGCAATATATTGATAATCATTTATATGGGGAGAAAATACAATATTAAAATTATTAAACACTACTTAGATTTTTAAAATCTAAACTATTTATCTTCTTCCAAAATTTTCTAGAATAGGGAAGTATAAGAACCTTAAAGTTTTTCCATCCTTCCTTTCATGCATGATGAGAATGTCAATACTAGCCATTTTATAATAAAAAGTTATAGATTATGACTACATTGTCAATATCATGATTTATGGTGCTAATACTAAGCTGTAATATTCTTCTTATTCCAATTAGAAATAGGGTCTAAATCTCTTGCTAGTTTTATTCAACATGTAATTGATTGATTTTTATAAACAAACTTTGTAATACATGTACTAAAACTTTTACACAATTTTATCCATTGATAATGTTATATAAAGTATGTTAACTTTATCTTATCAATCCATACAAATATGCAATGATAGAATCACAAAAAAATGCCTATGCAACACAATTGAGGTGTCCCATACCATTCCTTAGATCACATGCACTAGGTCAAATACTTGATTATTGATTAGCCTAACAACTTAAATCCCTTAAATTTATTTGATTTCGATACCTGAATTAGTTGGGCACACTTTCACATATATTGGTCACAAATTAACTTTCAAAGGTCTTAAATTCCTGGTTGAAATCTTTATTTTCTTAGTGGGTTTCCTCTTATTACATGTTGAGATTCTCTCCATAATTGACTTTAGACCATTAATCTTGTAGAAATTGACTTAATACTCAAGCAAGAAAGTTGTGCACCTACAACAATTTAGGTGATATAGATTGTGCAACAACAATATCTAGACTTTTGCTCTACATTGCTCTTAGTGGCCATTTTCTCTCGAAAGCCACTTTTGGCACTCTTGCACATTCTAATGTGTTGATTCATGTCTTCTTGCATTCATGAGTGTGGTAATAAGTTCCTTATAAATGGAAGGTTTCAATTTATTTTATAAATGAAGAATTTATGGTGTGAAGTCAAAAGGGACTTGCATATGCATTTTTTAGTTTGTATATTTTTCATACATGCTTATGTTTGAATGTTTGACAATTTTGTTCATGGCATGTCTATGTCCAAATACTTCTTGACTAGGAAAGGTTTTGTGTATGTTAATGATTTGTACCTTCATTCCAATCCAAGTATATACATGATTACCACCACATAGGTGATATTGACATATTCTACTAGGTCAAACTACCGCACAATTTGATACCTTAGGTCAAATGCTCATAGGAATGCTTTACTATGACCCTATTTTAACCTTTGATATTATGGTCATATTTTCCTCAACATCAACTTTTATACCACAAACAACCCACCCTTGGAATATGCTCAATTTTTTTCAATGCCTAATACCCGATGGCATAAATGTGTTAAATATAATTCGTCTTGACTAGTTCTTCCTCAAACTCCTTATGATTAGTTACAATTTGACTCCTCGTCATATGTGTGCAAATTTGGATCCCATTCAAATTTTCTTTGAATTCACCAGTGCTTCTCAGGTATTTGAATGGTGATTGTACCTAAAAATTGGTTCCAAATGACACTTAACCAATTGAACATTCAATTTAGAGATGTAATATTCTCATTTATAGAGTTTCAATTATCACACGTAGAAAGTAAATCAAAGTTGATACATTATAGAATGAAGGTAAAATCACAAACTTACTGAAACAATCATGATCAACAAAGTATTGTTCTTCAACTTCACAACTTTGTTCAAATTTATATCATTTATAGGGCCCAAATTAGTCATTTTAAAATTAGTGACAAGATTATTATATCCATTTCTAAGATTGAAAATTTGTTGATACATTATAGAATGAAGGTAAAATTGCAAACTTACTGAAACAACCATGATCAACAAAGTATTGTTCTTCAACTTCACAACTTTGTTCAAATTTATATCATTTATAGGGCCCAAATTAGTCATTTTAAAATTAGTGAGAAGATTATTATATCCATTTCTAAGATTGAAAATTTGAACATCAGTTCAGAATTTTACAAAGGTGTTTGAGTTTTGATTTTGATTCAATGTTAGAATAAAGCCTCATCTTTCTTGTACTTCAATAATAGACGTGAAAACAACTCCCATCTTTTTCTGAGAAATAGGTTTCTTTAGGAATTCATTTCACAATTTTTTTTTATGTACCGGGTCTCTTTAATGATTTGGTTCACATAATGATCAATATCAAGTCTCTAAACTCATTGTCATCTTGGATCATACAAGTAACTTGTCTTGCTTTCCTCTTCTTTCATTAGTCTATGGAATCTTTCATACTAATTGTGCTTTGGATGCATTCCAATGAAAGAAACAAAAGAAAAACCAAGCCATAACCTCAAGAGGCCTTGGATCCCAACCCTTCACTTAACCTCTATGAGCATTGGGTGTTTATGCTAGATCTTTTGTAACTAAATACATTGTAACTAACTAGTCACACTGGTTAAAGATAATTTTTCTTATATCCTATTGTAGTGGCCACTTACATTTATTATTTAGCTTTGAATAATCATATTTGACTGTTAACTTCCAACTGACTCATCTTTTTCAAAATCTATTGATTTGATTAATTCAACAATTTTGCATTTGAATATAGAGTGATAATATTCAACACAACACTTCCCATTATGAAGCACTTAAAGTTGAGTCATATTTGACTTTGCACTACTTTCAAACCTTTTATGTATTAGCTAATCTATTAAATCCACTCCAATACATGTGAAATTTAGCTTACCAAAACTCGGTTGCAATTTCGATCTTTTATTTTTATGCTTAGTAATTAATTCTACCCATGGATTCAAATTAATGAAAAGATAAATGGAAACACATTGATAAACAATAATCCACATAGAAAATTGAACACAAGATGTACCCTATAAACCTTAATGGGGAAAACCAACAAACAATATGTCTTTATTGCAGATTTGTTAAACAACACTTACACCACCAGGTTTCTAGATATGACACATCAAATCTCAGTCAACTCTCGACTCTACCTTGCTGCAACTGATCCCAAATCCTCAACAATATCAACAAACCCTGGCTTGAGTGAATCCTTCACTCTTAAGCCTACGAGGGTCTCCCTATCTCAAATTTGATTACTCAATGATCCTTGCCCAACCCAAGATATATGACTCACTCTACAATTGTGGTACTATACAACTATCCATAGATTCTTTTATAACCTTCAACCCCATGCAAAACCATGGGACATCCTATCAACATCGTGATCCCTCAAATATCTTGGGCTCTCCAATATGGCCCCTAGATCTAATCCAATTGTTGGGACTTGATCTCTAGTTGAGATCACTTAAGTCATAGATCAATGGTTATGACTTAATCTCTCATTGAGATCACTTAAGTTACCTTTTTACACTTACATAAGGTGTTATAAAAGTCACCTTTTACAAAGTCTGTCTAAAAAGTCACTTTTAGTGACTACTTCTACATGGTAGACACCCATGTAGAAGTCCTTATCTTAGCTACAAAATCCAACACTCCCTACTCTTAACGAGGAAAAGTACTTCCCGAAAAACATCCACTTAGATCCATCAAATCTCTTGCCGCTGCAGCTATCCCTTCGAATTGGAAGTCTTCCAGCTGCATCCATTGCACTCTGATACGGTAATCTATTCTCCTCCTCCATGAGTGTCATCTCATACCAAGTAAGCATGCTGAGAGAGGCCTTGTTCTCCCTCTATCAATAACACTGATCTAGGCTCCAAACCAACTACACGCTGTCCCAACAACCTGTACATCTAAGCCCACAACATTCTACTACTCATTGGAGGTTTCTGGGCACTGCCCAAACATGGTGAATTGGCCTCGGGCCTACCTGCAGCCTTCTACTGCTGCAGGGGATGCTATTGCTCCCCAGATTCCTTCCTGGTTCTGTACCAGGGCTGCCTGAGCCTCCTGCTGTTTTCCTAATCCTTTCTGGGCACTTCTACGCCTGCCTAGAGCTGCCCAAAATTTTACTAGAACCTCTGCCCCTGCCTGGTGGCCCAACGGTTGCGACTTTTTGTTCTAGTGGCTGCCTTGGCTGCTGGTGGTGGATTCAACTCTGGCAGTTGCTGGCCGCTCCATTAGCGGCGTTTTCACTCGGTGAGTTCCTTGAAGACTGTCGAATCTTCCCTGCGACTTATCGGATTCTCTGCTTGTGCTGTAGCGGCCAGGCCGCACCCACTGCAGTTATCCATGAATCAGGCACCTTCTCTACCACCACGCTTCACAATTCGCTGTATTCGACCGAGTCTCCACACCCGACATCCCACTTCTCTACCCGCGTTTCCTTAGCTCCATGCACCACTCGCGATATGACATCCAACCAAAGCCAGATCTCCTTTTCCAGACTCTACGTCGCCACTCTGCTTCCTAGTCAATCCATTGTCGGGAGAGAGATTCCATGCTTACAATTTAGATGATTTATCAAATTTGGGGAGTTAATCATTTTAGAGATTTATAAAAAGAGGAAAGTAGAGTTTCTATTGATGGGGTGGTCAAAATGACTCACTTTCCTAGTCTTTGTAAATGAAGAAGACTATGAGAGACTAGTAAGTCTCAAAGGATGGTTTGCAATCGGTTCTTCATAGTTTTGAGAAGGACGGGAGTCTCAATATGGATGGTTTTGACCTATATAATTATTTCCAAGGTTTTATAATGTAATTATTTCTAAGGTTTTGTAATGTAATTAAAGAAGATTTGATGAAGATTATAAATGAATTTAGAAAATTTAGGAAAATGTTAGTTGCTTTCCATTCCACATTCATCGCACTAGTTTCTTTTAATGAATATAGGCCCATATAACTTTATAATTTCATTTAAAATCATTGCAAAGATGATTGTGACTAGAGTAAAGAATTTGCTACAGGATACAATCTCAATTGAACAATTTGTTTTTTTGGGAAGACAAACACATGAGGCAAATGGTGTAGCCTAGGAGGGGACTTTTGGATTGAAAATTCCATGGTTATCTCCTTAAGGATAGTAAGTCAAAGCATTTCAAGACTACATTTATAAAATCATCTTGGTTTGCTTTGATTGTTGGACTATTTACAACTTATTAAAAAAACACATACATTGGCTTCAAATGATGCTTGAAAAATCCCACAAATTCAATTACTTATGAACACAAGGAAATTCATATTTCCCACTCCAATTGGCATATTATTGGGTCATGTAGTATGCAACGATGGAATCAAGGTTGACTTGGTGAAGATTAAGGTTATGATTCACTTGAAACCCTCTACAAATATGAAATAGATATAAATATTTATAGGTCACATTGGAAATTATAGGAATTTTATCATGCATTATTCAGACATTACATTTTTTATGGACGAGCTTCTGAAAAATGGGATCAAGGAAGAATATGCAGATTGCTCTTATCATTCTAAGAATTTGAATTTGAAGTGGTGGCTAGACCTAGTAAATAAATTGTAGGATCATATTATCTATCAAGAGTTGAAATGGGAGAAGAACCTACATGGATATATTATGATATTCTAAATGCTCGCTTGTTGAAAATCAAAGGTGCCCCTAAATAACATGCATAAATTGTCCAACTTTATATAGGAAGAAAAGGCTCTCCTTAAATTACTAAAGAAGAAAAAGAAAGTATTTTCCATGAAAGCTTCACCTTACACATTGATAAATGGATGATTATATAATAGTTGGCTAGATGATGTGCTAAAGAGATGCTATTTTAAACATGAAAGAGAAATAATAACTAAGCAGTCACATTTTGGTCTTGCAAGTCTCCACCACCATGCAAATACTACAAATTGAAAATTTTTGTAAGCTAGATTATGATGGGTCACATTGAACAAGGATTGCAGTGCAAAAATTAACAAGCGTGATAAGCGCCAACGGTTAGGTCGACCATTGAAGAAAGATAGGATGCCTTTCTTGTCAATCATCCCAAGTCTCTCCTTTGAAATTTGGGCCATTGACTTTGTGGCATCTTTCCTTGAGAGAGGAAAAAGGAAAAGAAATAAATACATTATCATTATATTGGAATACCTTAAAAAGTGGGTAGAGACAAAACCGATTGACAATTTTACTAAGGAGGTATTAACACAATTTATTTACGAGAACATCAACGTATTTGGTTGTCCACTTACACTAATAGGAATCATGGGATCCATTACATGAACAAAAATATAGAAGTATTGATGAAAGGATTCTTGATCAACCATAAAGACTATTTTCCTTATCATTCACAAGCAAATAGAGCAATCGAGTCATTTAAAAAAACACTATCTAAAGGACTTACCAAAACGTGTCATTATTGACCATGATGACTAGAATGACAAGGTTCCTGCTATTCTTTGGGCATACAAAACTTCTTTTAAGTGTTTGATGGGTTAAACACCATTTAAATTGGTATATGGACAAGAAGCATTATCCCACTACACTTCAAGAATAACATTGAAAAGTAGCTAAAGTATAAAATTTGAGTCATCCCAAAATAGAGAGGATTGACTACACCAAGTTAATAAAATAGAGAAAGAAAAATGATAGTCACCAAGAAATTTGGAAAAAATAATAGCTTGGCATGATAGAAATTCAAGGAAGAAAGATAATTAAATTGGAGACCTTGTAATTCCGCACAACAATATAATTAATGGAAAGCCGAGGAAATTGGAGACAACCTAGCTTGGATCTCATGTAATTGAAGATATAAGGGAAAATTGAGTTGTGCAACTCATAATTCTCCAAGGTAAACTCTTAAAACCTAGTAGTCAATGGTGCAAGGTTTAAGATGTACCATACCTATACTTTGAAAGACGACGAAGAAGAAGAAGATCAAAGGTGAAAATCCTTGGGTCGCTATTGGGCGGGAGTCTATTTTGAAACCATAATGCAAGTGGGGAAGTTCTTGAAAAAAAAAATAGAAATAAATAAAGAAGTATAGTGGTGAAAACCCTTATGACACCACTAGGTGGGAGTTCACTTTAAAACCAAGTTATATATCTAGCAGGAAACCCTAGAAAAAAAATGAAATGAGAGAAAATAAATTAAAAGTTGAATAGATGGATGGTTATAGAAAGTTGGGTGAATAGTTGAACATATGGTTCTTTAAAATTGAAACCTTAACCATCACAACCAACAAGAAGAAGGACATTCAAAGATCATGAAAGTCGATTGGGATCTGATGCAAAAGATGCAAGTTGTAGTGAGAGAACAAGTCGAAAACATATGATCAACATTACAAAGAAAAAAAATAAATGAGAAAAGGAAATGAAAAGGGGAAGAATCACCAATCTCATTATGGATCCTTCTTGATGTACCTTTATATTGTTTAATAATAAACTATAAAATCATTGGAAAAAAAACACTGTAATTTTAATCTCCAATCTTAACCTCTAACATTAGAAGTTTTTAAATTCTATTCCAAGAAGGAAAGGATTCTCAATCTCACTCAAAGAACTTGCCATAGTCTATTAAACAATTTTAAGACAAGCATTATGCTAAAAAATTAGGGATTAAAAGTATCCAAATACTATTACAATCTCTAGTATGATTCTCTTCAAACTCGCTGGAATTTCCCGCAAATGTCATTTTGAATTCAATAATTTGGAGATTGATTAACTACAGTGAAGTTAGACACATCATGCATACATAGTCATTATTCAAAAGCCTCACTATCTTGCCAACTAGACTGTTTAAAAACACATAGAAACTAATAATGGTGATCACTCCCCTAGATTTCTAATAATGTACATAATAAACATTCACAAACTCATTATATCATTCAATTATGACCATTCATAAAACCCTAATTAGTGATAGTGATTCCCATTACCCAAGCCATAAACTCAATGCATATGCGCAAGAAACTACAAAATAATAGATCAATAATAACGAATAAAATGGACAACATTACTTTTGATTTTCAAGCAAATCAATCTCAAACCAATCACAATCTTGCAACAAGGTTACCATAACAAAAAATTGTGAACAACATTATATACTTAAGATTGAGGCACCCAAAATTGATGCATAATATGCCATTCATTTAAGAATAACTTGTTATGTTGAGGTCCCAAACTATTGTAGTATAAGTAAGTTGACTAAAAAATCAAAAGGAAAAACGTTCTTTCGATACCACTATTAGTGCCTATTTCTCCACACCTAAATTGAAGGTATGAAAGAGAGAGGAAGTCATTGTAGGTACTGTCAAATGCATGCCAACTTAGATAATTGCATGAGCATTACAACCTAGTTATACATTTTCCATGAAATGGGAAATCACTGTGCCACTAAGGAAGCCATATGGACAAGTTGACAAAACTCCCCATGGAGACCCTCCTCCTAAAGCTAATTCTAAAATGGCATAATCTATCATATTGTACAAGCTTAGATTGATACATCTATGAATACAACTCTACTATTTAGTGACAGACAATAATGATTATCCTTAGGTACTTCAAAATCCCTTACAAATGGAGTATGAAAGAATAGGGTTTTTCCATATTAGTTATGAATTCTCTTTAAATGCTAGTCAGAATTTCTCATAACTCCTTGCATGGAAGACTCATTTTGTTTTATTTATCCTTCAGTTACTACGGCTCTTTGCCCAAATTTTCTTTAGCATAATTTAAAACCAAACCATAGTTAATAAAACGTACAACTAAGTAAATGCCTATTTGTACCTATGACCAATAACACCATAAAGAAGGGTAATAGCACACAATGAGGAGGAACTTGTAATTCCTACAGCCCACATTAGGCTTATAGGAGAGACTATACCATGCAATGCATAGTTGAAAATTCCTGAGTGTGCATCAACCTCTCGTTGGGGTGACCTGGACTTGTTTTCTTCTTCAAAACATAAGTAACATGTGGGTTGTCTTGTTTGTAGCTAGGGTAGTAAATGGGACCTTTGATGATGTTAAAGGTTGTCTTACCCTAAACATAGCTATCCTAGTCAATAGTTTGTTCCATTATCCAAGTGTCTCCAATCCGAATATATTCGACAAAAGATAGAGGCATTGACACATGCACATGACCTTTGTGGGAGATTTAATCGAAATTGGTAACAACCATATTATTTGCTCGCTCATCTATACCACCAACATAGAGTTAAACCATTCAGAATAGAAAAATACACAATGGATGTGCTGACCTATGAAGTGAATCGCCTTTCAAACGATGGGTTTTGATTGGAAAAAAATTCTCTCCCACCAAGTCTTGTGTCCACATTGAGAACAAAGTTTCATCTCATTTGCTAGAACAAAGTTTCCATTGTCGGAGTGACACAACTAAAAATGACCAAATAAATGACCAATTGTTATGTGGTCATTTTAGTTTAATTCTTATCTCATGACCAAATTGGTCATTTATCTTGGTTGTTTTTAGTTTAGTTCTTATCCCGTGACCAAATTGGTCATTTATCTTGGTCATTTTTAGTTAGCTCACTTAAAATTTCTCAATTTTGGTCATTATCCCTTGAAAAAACTATGGTAACCAATTTTTTTGGTCACCTGGTCACTTATCTCTCATTTTGTACTAGTGTATACTCATCGATTTCTTTTCATCCCACATATGCATGACTAAGGGTTTGGAGAGATTCCTCCAAGGAGACCCCCTGACATAGGATTCGAGCATACCAACGAGTTTGGTTTATGTTAAAATTTTGGGTTAGATTAGGGTTTTTAAAAAATTAACAACTTTGCAGACCAATTCAGTTAATTACTTTGTAACACAAGATAAATTTCAAGATGTAGAACAAATTGAATAAAATTCCAACATAGTGCTAGATGCAAACCAATAAAACAGTAGGACAAGTTAGAACATAATTTTCATCTCATTTAACTTTAGCACTCCTCAATGGTCCTTGTGCTAAAGTTGGTCCTTGAGATGCAAAACATAGTAGCAACAATACTAAAAATAAATATAGCAACAATACTAAAACAAAATATACAAAAACAATACTAAAACAAAATATATAACAGAAGTGCTAAAACACAATATATAACATCAATACTAAAAGGTTAGTTGAGATCTGGTTTGGATATTCCTTATACTCAGACACTTTTGGAATCATCTCTTGACATTGTAAGGAAAAGAAACCAAAAGGAACAGATGAAATACAATATGAACTAGTCGCCAAAAGTGAAAACCCCAACAGTGACACTCAACCCCAAACACTATTAGGTACTAACATGATTACAACCAGCTCAAGAAGATTGACACAAGTCACAACTCAGATCAACCCAACAAGGTCAAGTCCGAGTCTTAACAACCCATAAGAATCATAGCTCTGTCTAAGATTCCCATAGAGATCACAGCTCTGTCCAAACACCTCGTAGAGGTAAAAACTCAAGTTCAATGAGCACACATAAGGTCACAACTCATAATAGGATACATCCAAGAATCATAGACTAGGTTTGAACAACCATACAAGGGTCACTTCCCACTCTAATAATCGGTAGAAATCCTATCGACGATGGGTAGTGGAAATTAGGTTTTGGTTTTTGATTCCCAAGTCATTTAAACTTGGGGCGTGTTGAGACCTCAAAAGGTGGTTAAGCAATTTTTTGATCTTGGGAGATTAAATTTCTCATGTGTTTGCTGAAAAACTCATCCTATTTTCTTGTCAAAGATGAACAAATCTCAAACAACCACCTACTCCGTGTCAATTGATGATGGTTTTCTTGATATCAATCCAAGAAATGGGAAATGGCCTCATATTACTGATTGTAAGCCTAACATAACAATAGAGATTGGGATACCTAGCTCAAGAACATTGATTTTATAAAAAAATAACCACAGGGTTTTGGCAAGGGAACTCTTACCTTTTGGACAAGTGTCATTGGTATAGCAATATGACTATATCACATTTTGTTTGTTTGAGTGTCGATAATGACCATGCTCTTTTCCAATTGTTAGAACCCATGGATTTTGGATTTGGAAATGAGAGGTTCCACCATGAATTTTACTATCTAAGCCCTATGGTGATTGTTTTTTAATTAGATTTAAACTTCTATTGTTGTGCTCACTCAAACTTTAAATACCATGATTGATTACAAAGTTTGTAACCTATGTGATATTCCATCACATAGTTCTAAGACTTATTTTGCACATGATGTGTGTTCTTTGATGAAGATTTATCTTGGTGCAATAATCTATCAAATTGTTTCAAATTTTCAAGCTCTATGAAAGTTTTAGGAACAATCATACCTTTGGACATGTGCAATGTCATCACATCCCTTTAAAATTTTATGTTCAATATGATATGGTCTTTGTTATCAACAATTTGTTTTTATGTAATATGTCACGCAAACATTCCACTTTTTTTTTAAAGTACAAGGGATATTATGCTATCCATCGGAGGGTATGAAGCATGGAGGATGCTTGTAGGACCTCAACTCATCATAAGAGATCACCCCAAATCCATTTCCTAGCCCACACTACCCTCCAAATCAAAATACTTTTGATTAACTATACAATAGGAAATGAAAACTAAGATGCCAAATCGAGGAAACCTCATATTTTGATTTTGTTGTCATCTTTCTTCATCAAATCATCTTTTGTCCACTTTAGCAACATCTCTATATAATGTGCCTAGTTTTTCACCTAGATAATCTATCACAAGTAGAATTTAAATGTAATTTATTTGGGATGCGAAAGTGTTTCATCCACTTTAGCATCATCTTGATATAATTCACCTAGTTTTTCACCTAGACAACCTAGCATAAGGAGAATATAAATGTAATTGACTTGAGGTGCTAAAGTGGACACAATAAATGTAATTGATTTGATGATAATGACATTCACAATGATGTGATTATATGATGATGATGAACAATGCTGTTGTTGATGATGACAATAACAATGATGAAGATGAAGATGATGACGATGAGATGAATGATGATATAGATAATGATGATGAAGATGATGGGAATGACAATGAAGTTGAAAATGATGAGATTGTATGATAATGATGATGATGATGATAGTAATGATGACAATGATAGTTACGATGACAATAAGAATGACATGAATGATTATGATGATGATGATCCTTATAAGAAAGTGTTGGTAGAGGTAAATAAACCAAGTTTCACTACAAGCTCCAAGATTAAAATGTGCCCAATCATAGTTATAAGTTATGCGTGCTTAAAATTGTAACCATATCCCACTTGTTATGCATGCTTTAAATGGTAACCATATCCCATATGCTTTAAATGAGTTTATTGTTGAAGGATCTATGGATAACTATTAGTTATTCAGCATGTGTTGTTGGTTACTCTTCTTGGACTATTTTGGATTTTTGTTTGTTGTGAAGCATATGTCTTCTAAGACTGTTTGAACCTTTGGTTCCTGTTTTGATATCTTAGAATTGTTGGATCTCTATGACATCTGTTGATGCTGTATCTGGATGACCTTTTGGCATTCTTGGCACTTTGTACTCCTTGCGTCTGTGATACTATACTGATCAATTGCTTTTTGGAGTATGTATTTGTTGTTTTCGACTCAACCTTAGTTAATATAAAGCTGTCCTTTTCCATGTGAAAAAAAATTATGACGATGATGAACTATATGACAATGACACTGATGATGTTTTTGATGACGACGACGCTGGAAATGATGATGATGGTCATCATCATCATTGCCATCATTGTAATTGTCATCATGATTATCACAATAGTCATCATCATTGTCATAATCATCATTCATGTCATCATCGTCGCCATTGTCATTGACATCATCATCGTCATCATGATTATTGGCATTGCCATCATTTATTCATCATTACCTTTGGGACAAGAAATATCATCTACCCAAAAGATGTGATTAGTGGAAAATGGTCATGGAGGACACATACGATTTATGCATTGAAAAATAACAAATTTATTTTTTAAGATGATCAACATCATCATCGCAATGAATTCATCATCATTTTCATTGTCATCATCACCACCATCATCATTCATTTCATTGTCATCATAATCATTGTCAATGTCGTCATTGCCATCATCATCATCACAATTGTCATTGTTCTCCTCATTATCAACAATGATTATTATCATCATTATAGCCATACTAAATATCATAATCATTATCCTCATTGTCATCTTCAACATTTGGGTGCAAAACTTGATGCAAAACTGGATAAAAATATGGATGCAAAAAAGGATGCAAACATGTCTGCAACAAAAGTAGACGCAAAAGTGGGCGCATAATGGGGTGCATCAAAAGTGGATGAAAAAAATGACGCAATCGTGGAAGCAAAACATGATGAAAAAAGTGATGCAAAAGTGGATGCAACCATGGAAGTAAAATTGGATGCGAAAGTGGATTCAACAAAAGTAGATGTAACACCCAACGCAAAACCCAATGCAAAAATAGATGCATAAAGGGATGCAATAATTGATGTAAACTTGGATGCAATAATTGATGTAAACTTGGATGCAAAAAATATGACAACGTGGATGCAGAAGTTTAATCAAAAGCGGGTGGAAAAGTAGGCACAAAAATAAGTGTGAATTGGGATGCGACAAAAGTGGATCCAAAAAAAAAATGTAAACATGGATGCAAAATGGGATTAAAAAAGGGATGAAAATGTGGGTGCAAAAGTGGATGAAAAAATGGATGCGAAAGTGGATGCAAAAATGGGTGAAACAAAACTAGTGGCAAAACTAGTGGCAAAATATGATGTAAAATTTGATGCAAAACTTGGTGCACGAGGAGATACAAAAAATGAAGCAGAAGTGAATGCAAAAGAGGATGTAAACGAGGATGCAAAAGTGGATGAAAACATGGGTGTAAAAGTGGAGGCAAACATGGATGTAAAAGGGGGCACAACAAGAGTAAATGTACAAACTTTGCGCAAAACCTAATGCAAAACCTGATGCAAAACTTGACACATAACAAGGTGAAAAACCCAGTGAAAATTATGCAATAATTTGCACCATATTTAGAAAAAAGACGCAAAACACACCTAAAATAGAACCAACCCATGAAATTAACCATTTTGTCCAAAGTGGAGGCCTCATAAAAGAGGACTGGCCGATCTTGTTTTGTTTATTATTTATTTGATTTCCCTGTCAAGAGTGGTAGTGGTGGCCTCATAGAAGATGACCATCCCAGTTTGTTTCGTTTATTATTTATTTGATTTCCCTGTTAAGAGTGGTAGTGGCGGCCTCATAGGAGAGGACCGCCCCAGATTCTTGTTTCCTTCAGTATGTATTTGATTACTCTGCTAAGAATTGTAGTGGCGACTCAATACAGAAGGCCCGACCAACCATTGTTCTCTTCATTTGTTAATTTTTTTAATGCATAGCATAAATAGTTAAATAGTTAGGGCTGCTTGAATTTCATCGTCCCTCATGTTTGAATGCATATGCATACATAGTTAACATGATTTCTGAGATTGTTTCTATCTAAAAAATTAATGTATGCGACGATCCCAACCCATTAAAAAGGGTATACTTGATTGTAGATAGAAGGTTGATATGTCTTCATGTTCATATAGGAGCAATCGTTATATTGCATGCTCTTACTAAGATTATTAGTGAACTAATATTGATGTAATGATCACATTAGTTGATTATAATAATATTTAGGTAAGTATTAATTAAATCCATAAAGGATTTCTAGCAATGAGGTTTAATCATTCTCTTCTTAACTTATTGACAAACTTTATGTTATTATACATTGCATAATGGCATTACTAAGAGAGTGTTTATACTAATGGAATGTCCCTTGTATGTAAGAATATGATTGATGAGAATGTACTTGATATTATGTTCAAGCATACATTGAAGTTTGTATATTTTAATTGGAAAGTGTAATTTATTAATCAACATATTGTCATGTAATCAATGAGACTAACTTATTTGGTTGTTTGGGACAATGTTTTAAGGAAAAAAATTATACCCCATTTTCCGAAATAGTAATGAGGAAGTTGGGTATATTAAAGACTATTAAAAACAATCATGTCCACATTGATGCATTGGGCATTTCCGTAGGAGTCGTTCTTGCACATCCAAGTGACGACAAAATGGATCACCCCAACGCATATGCTAGTCAAAAGATAAATAAAGAAAAACGAAATTATTCCATGACTAAATGAGAATATATATGAATGCTATTCACATTACAAAAGTACATACACTACTTGTTGGATAATCTATTTATATTTTTTTTTATAGATCATCAAGCATTGAAATACATGGTCAACAAGCCATTGCATCATAGTCGAATATGTAGGTGGATTTTACTTTTGAAATAATTTGAATTTGAAATAATAATACGACCAGGGAAGACAAATGTCAGTCCCAACCATATATCAAGGATAGATACTGGAGAAGATGTAGTAACTATAGACGATGATATCCACAACGCACACTTATTTAGAGTCGAAGTTATACTGGGAGAGCTAGTGAAAATATCGAAATTTCTACAAACTGGTTATGCATCGGTTGGAATGTCGGAGAAAAAGAAGAAAATACTTGCAATGAAATCCCTAGCCTACACCCTAATAAGTGGGTATTTTTATAAATAGGGGCTAGATGACATACTTCATAGATGTGTACTTGAACGTGAAACAAAAGCAATCATTGAAGAATCCCATTCTAGAGTAACATGAGGACATTATCAATTTGATACAACTGCAAGAAAAATATTACAATCAGGACTATGGTGGCCGACTCTAAATATGGATTATAAAACATATGTCAATAGATGGGACAAATGCCAATGCATGGTCCAAACATTGAAAAGAAACAAAATGTCGCTTATCTCTGTAAATCCTAGTATCAAATTTGAAATATTGGCAATAGATTTCATCAGTTCATTTCCAAATCTATGTCATAGGACATGTGCCATATACATAATCACTACAATTGAGTACATAACAAAATGGGCAGAAGCTGAAACAATCAAAATATTCTCAAGTGAGATCGCAACAAGATCGATATATGAAAATATCATCACAAGTTTTGGATTTCTACTTACGCTTATCAGCGATTGAGGGACACATTTTATCAACAAAACAATAAACATACTACTTAAACAATTAATGACCGACCATCATAAGAGATCATGATATCATCCCCAGTCTAATGGGGTAGTCGAATCATTCAACAACACTCTATTAAGAGGATTAACAAAAATATGCGGTGCCAATAGAGACGATTGGGACGACAATAAATCATCTACTTTGTGGGTGTATCGAACAACATATCAAATATCAATGAACTAGACCCTATTTAAATTAATGTATGGATACGAAGATGTCTTACCACTACACTTTAAGCAACAAGATCCAAAGATATCACAAGCACTACATCTAAATATTGTAAAATCCATCTATGACAGAATGTTTGACTTAACAAACTTGGAAGAACAACGTACAATTGCAATACACCATCAAAACATCCAGAAGAAACAACAAAAATCATGGCATGACAAGAACATTCGATGCAAAGACATATCAGTCAGCAATTTGGTCCTACTATATCACGGTCGAATAAAAGGAAAAATTAAAAAGTTGGAAATTGGATGGCTAGGACCCTATATTGTGGAAGAATTAAATAAAAACGACTCAGTGAGGCTAAAGAATTTACAAGGTAGCATCTTTAAAAAGTCGTGAACGGAGCACGACTAAAATGCTACTAACTCTAGAAACAACACAAGGCCGACTAGTGATTGTATAATCACCACTCGAACATCATGTCCTAGGCTTGTTATACTTAATAGAAGTTAATAGTAATAATTAAAAAATAGTTATAATTAAAAAAGTAGTTACACAACTAAGTTAGATACACATATAAAGCACTAAAAGATGGAACTCCTTGGCATTTTCGACACAAGGCACACAAATATGGGAGTTGGTTGGGAAGAAAAGGAAAAGCAAGAAAATGGAAGAAGATACTAGTAACAAAACGAAATACTTACATATAGTGTGACCCAAAGAAAGAACATATATGTTTAAATGACTAGCCAATATGTCACTTAGAAGACCAAAATCCCACGAAAGGAGACATTGACTGCGACACTGACTAGAATGCCAAGTGTTGCAGCTGACCTTGTCGACCAACACAAGGAGAAAGATTCTTATACAAGCTTCCCCAAGTGAGCGAAGAAGTTATAGCGTATAATAGATGTAATTAATGCACTCACCTACTCCTCCTCGATCAACGCAAATTGATGCCACTATAAATTCACTTAAAGAGAACCAAGTCTCACCATCACCTAGTCAGGAACCAAGAAATTTTAGAGATCAAGATGATTAGATAGCTTACATTAATGATCAAGCATATATGCCTCCAAAACAAGCCCCTGTAGCAACAATATCCAAACATGCCAAGGTAAAAGTTAAAATGATGCAAGAGGAATCCTAGATGACACCTCTAGAATATAAGATACATTGAATCGAGAAAGAAAATATGGATGAACCCTACTGGAGACATAGTATCAGGATTCCAATGGATATAAACATTAGGTACCTACTCGACCAATCATCAAAAACATTTTATCTCGTTCAAGTGGAAAGGAAAAAATTATAATCCACATGGTTTCCAACCACCCCAACACAATTTGTGTCATCTCAATAGATGGAAATAATTATCTAGAAAGGGGAATTCACTTACGTGGTCCAATGCCATTAAATGGAGATATAATATTTAGAATGATGCCACAGGAGAATAATTCCAAGAGCTACTTAAAAACACAAGAAGATAGTGTAGATGGAACGCTTGGTCTCATCGGTCTATACTACCATTAGTTCAGTCACTGCAAACGTCCACTCACTGCACATAGTAGGTAACATAAATATTTATTAATTGTGCAGGCTTGTAAAAGGTAATACGACTGTTGATAGTTCCGACCCAAGCACGTACTTATCAGTTCTGCCTGTAGTTCCTAAATCCAAGTAGTTTCGACGATCCACCCCACACCACAATTGAGTTGTAAAACTGAAATTCATGCAGTAGGCATAAGCAAGTCCTCCCTAAAAGAAAGAAGGGCATGTGGTGAAGTAGTTGGATTATATTTTGGAAGCACTAAAAAATGTTGGGATTGTGTGAATTAAGTCATGTTCTTTCTAAATCATACCAAAAATATGATTCATAAAGAATATAAAAAAAGAAGGTATATAAGATCTCGATATAATGTATATAAAGCTCAAAGGTAGTAAAAAGAAATTAAATATATAAAGATTTTCCCAATATGAAACAAAAGGTGAAGTTATAAATCAAGAAGATTTCTGAATCCATCTACTAAATGGGGGTCCGACACCAAGGGAAGGTTCTGTTTGCATTGAATTCTGCGGTACTTGCAGGGTATGTTGTGGGTACAAGGATTTGGTTTAAAGCTTGAAGGTGGTCTTCATCAAACTTCTGATTTGAGGTAGGCCCATTGCCTTCTTGTCCCCTAGAATATAGGGACTAATGTTAAGTTGTTAAAGATAAATGTGTTATGAGCGTGGTTAGCAAGAGCCTTAGATAGATTCCTTGTTGTACCTTTAAAATGACAGTGTTTTTTGAGTTGACCTGTTCAAGTGGATGAGAGAGTTAATCGCAAAACTTGAGTGATAAGGCAGCCATACTGGTGGATATATATATATAAGGAATAGGAAACAACTACAGAATGCTACCACCCCATGGAGTTACCATCATAGAGAAGGGTTGAACATATAATCGAGGTTAAACTAGGATCAAATATGGTCAAGGTTAAACCCTATAGATACCCCCACCACCATAAAACAAAAATAGAAAGGTTAGTTCAAGATATGTTGAAATGTGGTGTTATTACAAAGAGTATAAGTCCATATGCAACTCCAATAGTATTAGAATGGAAAAAATATGGTTCATTGTTGTATTCAATGGAGTTGCATAACATTCAAGAAAAGTAGTAAACACACATAGTAACCACAAGAAGAGAACATTTTGAGTTGAATGTTCAACTGGTTTCTATTAATCCTGTCATAGTGTTTATACATCAAAAAGGTGGTTGGAGTAGTTACACCTACTCCAACTATTTATTTGTTAAATCCATAAATTAATGATGACCGTTTAGAGGCCCGAATGGTCCCCTCCAACATCTCCCCCATCCACAAACTTTGCTTCATCCTCGAAGCGAATAAGTAAGCATAAACCAACTGTGAATTGTAATTGGTCAACATTCACCTTCAATCAAATAACATTAAATTAAATCCTCACCCTTTAATCATCTAGTCAAAATATTCTTCAACGTCTCAAAACTGATGTCTTTTGGCTCTTTTATACATACCATTTCTTTGCCTTCTGCTTCCAAAGCCACAAGTTAGGAGTTGCTTTGCGATTCTACACTGGGGGCCTTAATCAATTCAAGTGTTATGTTGTCATCATCTTATCTTTAAAGCTCTTGTTTTGAACGGTGTAAGATTTCTTCTGCTTGAATGTCATCTTCATCATCTTCTTCGGCCATGAGGGTTTAAAATTCCTACAAGTTTAGTTATAGTTCCTACTCACGTGTGTGCTCTGGTCATGGTCGATGCTGTCTGTTTTAAATACCACTTGACTCAACTCAACCAACTTGACTCAATTCAATTAACAAGGTCGAATAGAGACCAACTTAATTACAAAAAGTGGAGAGGATTTCCTACCTTCAAAAAAAACTCACATTTCATCCTCACTTGACTTCAAAACCTTAAAGTAGAGTCACTTCAATAATTAATTACTGAATCAAATCAACACTTTGAAATTGACGAGATCTAGAATTGACCAATTAACATTTAATACATCTACCATAGCACCAACAAAAGTTTATGGCTCAAGTCATTACACAACATAGAAATGAATTCATGCTTTCGACTATTACAATTGACAATTATTCCCGATTCAAATTGCAACCATAAAATCAATCCCATATGCTTTTAATGTCGGCACTTTGTGACCCAAATTTCTATTGGGAATCAATTTGTAAAATCATATTATATATGAAAAATAAAAAGTACCTTTTAAAGACATAGATGAATTGATATGAACTCACCACCTAGAATCAACGAACGATTGTATTCGTCGGTGAGTACCCTCCATGTTTGACCATTTGCACTAGTAGATGAATAGGAGAATAGTTGGCGAGGTTGTTTTAGTCGGTTGCACATTCTATTCGATAGACTGATATCTAGTCGACAACTTCTTTTGTGCACCTCCATCTTCAGAAAATAGTTCTTTCGGAGTCACCTCGCTGACCCTCCAAACAACCAACCATTACATTACAGTTGCAAATTTTGATTGGTTGACTGTCTTTTAATATAAAAAATTTGGTCAGTTAAAAAAAATATGGTCGGTTCTGGTGGACGGGCTGAAAATGATTTCTTTTGACAACTAGTTCTAGTCGAGCTACCATCTATGCCCTCCAAATCATAGTAGCATAATTCGAGTACGGATACGATTTGTTACAGAAAAAATACGTAACGAAAAAATCCAATACAAATAAAATACTGAAGTAGACTTCTTATATATAATATTTTTAACTAAATAAACAACAATATATATAATATGTTTAATTAAATATATAATGATATATATTGTTAAACATATACAATATTATTAATGAAATATTGAATATCAACCATCATAAATTTTAAACTTAAAAATATAATTTTTTAAACATATCTTTTATTGCCAAAATTACTCTTAAAAAAGCAAAAAGATAATGCCCATAGTATAAGACAGAAAACTCTTACTTATTAATAGTTATTAATCATTTTAAGAAGAAAGTAAATAATATTTACCACTATTTATATTGGAATTAATTAATTAATGTTTAAATTGTGCTAGGGTTAACTTTGACTCCCGAATGAGCAAGGATGTAAGTGGTTTTGGGCACATGGTTTTGGTGACCAATAAATCTAGTGTTGCTATAATAATTGCATATTTGTTTTCTTTGGCATATTTTTATTCCTATTAAATTGAATTACTAAATATGAAATTGAAAGGTATTTATTTTATAGTCTTTTAATAATTAAAACTTGGTTTTTAAAAATTAATTTTCAAAATTAACCCGTAGTACACATAGATTGAATATTCGACTAATTCGAATTTGTTCGAAATTTCAGTACACAAAAGGTCAATACGACCGAATTATGCTACTATGCTCAAAACAACAAATGCACACAATTTGGTGGATACAAATCTACATAAAATATATGAAATAATTGATTGAAACAATCATCAAATAATTCTATGAAACAGGTAACGATAGATGTCCCATAACTTTATTCAGAATATTGTAGGTTAAACAATTTCCATTTTCGCTTAATATTCGATGATTGATTTACATCGTTCATGAGCATCTGTTTCCTTGAATCCACAACAAGCATCATCTTCCTTGAATCCACGATCACAACAGTCTTTAATATTTTTATTTGTAGGCTTCTCTAAATGAGCATATCACGAATCCTTCCAAGTTCAAGACACACCCATCTGCTTCTACTGTCACTCAGAATGGATGGAAGGGGCAACAACACCAATTTTGTATTCAATGGAGTTGCATAACATTCAAGAAAAGTAGTAAACACACATAGTAACCACAAGAAAAACACAGATTGAGTTGAACGTTTAGTTGGTTTTTATTCATCTTGTCATAGTGTTTATACATCAAAGAAGTTGTTGAAGCAGTTACACTTGCTCCAAGTGTTTTATTTTGTAACTACATAACATAAGTTAATGATGACCGTTTAGAGGCTCAAATGGTCCCCTCCAACACTCATTCATATTATGCAGATATTATCGATGATTAAACAAAATAACAATCAAGAACAAGTTTCCTATTCCATTAATTAATTAAATGCTGGACAAAATTCATGAAGCCATTAATCAAAGCTTGATTTGAGATCAGGTTACTATCAAATAAAGGTTAAATTATAATATTATTCCAAGACTTCCCTTCAAACCCATGAAGGGAACTATGAATGAAAGGTAATTTCTTTTGGATTAACAAATGCCCCTACCACCTTCCAAGCAGTTATAAATGAATTATTTCAATCCGGCCTAAAGAAATCCGTGTTAGCCTTTTTTGATGGCATCCTCATATATAATAATACATGGAAGGAACATCTAAACCATATGGAATAGATACTATCTCGCCTAGAAGGAAACCAAATCTATGTAAAAATTTTAAAATGTACATTTGGAAAACAATGTTTTCCTTTTGGGGGCAGTGATGAAAGAGCTACCCCTAAAGGTATCGATGCTAAAGGTTTTTGCCTTTAAGGGTGAATTTTAAATATATTGGATCCACCCCTAAAAAATTCTTTTAGGGGCGGTTTTTGACACCCCTAATAGAGCCCTACAGGGGTGGACAGGAACCCCCCCTCTTAGAACCCATTCATAATGACCTATGGAGGTGGGTTTTAGAAACCCCCCCTCATAGGCTACAAGGGTAGTTATGCCAAAAGCGCCCCTAAATATGTCGATGTTAAAATTTTTGGACTTTAAGGGAGGTTTTTGAATAAATTTGAACCTCGCCTGAAACTTACATTTATGGTTGGTTTATGACCCCCCTAATAAAGGATTGTAGGGGCAGTTGGGAGCCCCCCTCTACACCTCCTACATATAGAAATACGAGGGAATTTGTTATAAAATCCCCTCAGTTTACCCCGTTATCTTATAAAACTCTTTGGGGGCATTTTTTTAAAAACCCCCCTTATAAATAGTTTCAAGGTGATTTAAAACATCACTCATAGAAATCAAAGAGGACAGTTGTGGAGCCCCCTTCATAACCACCTATGGGGGCAGTTTGTAACCCCCCTTTTAGTAGTCTACGAGGTTGGTTAGGAACCCCTATCATAGCCACGTATAGGACAGTTTAGAACTCTACTCATAGAAACCTACAATGGCAATTTAAAACCACATAATAATAGTGTACATGGATAGTTTGAAACCCCAATTATAGAAACCTTAAGACAATAGAATTGAAATTTGCATATTTCAAAATATGTAAATCTGAGTCCCATGCTTGTAACACCCCATATTTTGACTAGGCGTGTTTATCAGTCTCACTTATTACACGGTATTTGTTAGGATTTATAATCCTCCCTTGTCCAAATTGTCTATTAGATTATATTAGCCTAACTTAGGAGTCATTTAGTTATTATTGGGTCCACTAGTATCATTGGGTCCACTTGGCCTAATGGGGTCACATGTACCAGTCAGTAGAGTGTGGGGAACACTGATAGAGGCTAAATAGAACTGACTGCACTTTCATGCATCAGTTTAGCGCCTCCTAGGCCAATCCCTACAATTTAGGAGCCACTGGGAGTGTCGGCACCAACCTCCTTCAGTTGTTGGCAGTTGGTAACTAGTTAAGCTTAGTTATGCTTCAGTTACATTTAGTTAGATATCCTCCAGTTTAGTTAGTGCCAGTTATGCATGGCTGCATGTGGGAAGGTGCCCGTTCTCACCTACTTCTCACATACCGCCGCAGTTAGGCTGGTTTGATTGATTGTAACTGATTGAAAGACTGGATTAGACATATGGAGTTAGCCAGTTGAACTCCGATAGTGATTTAGACACTTCTAGTTAGCCATGTAGTCATATTGAGTTGGTAGATTCGAATTCATCTCTCATGATTCGAATTCTCCTTTATGTATTACCATTGAATAATGCTAGGAGGTAATGAAGTTTATACTGTAATTATACTGAGCAATACTTGTCTGTTTCCTATGAGATTTGTTTTGTTCAGTGTGTATTATTCAGTCCTTTTCAGTGCATACTAATTAAGAATATGATTGCACTCATTTCTTGAATATCTATTGGAAAATAATTCTAATTTGGTATCAGAGCCATCTCTGGCAAGCTTCAAGTCTGTCTACTCTCCATTGTACACCAAAAGCAGCTAGGTTTCCACAAAAGTCTCGTAAAGATTTCCTTTCTTCCTCTGAATTTATTCAGAGTGGCGGTGCGGGTATGACGAACCCTAAGAAAGTGTACTTGTTGAGAGGGAAGGCTTGATTCTAACATAGTGCGAATGGTTTTTGTTTTGTAGTGATTTTTCCATAGGTACTATGTAGCTTGATTGAAGATATTGTCTTATTAGCAGGAGAATTATGGATTCTCAACCTTCTACACCTTGGATCTTAACACCCTTCAATTATGTTGATTGGAGTGTAGAAATGCAAGTTTCATTGTGCAACAGGGGCTTCTTCAGGATAATACTAGGAAGGGAGGCTGAGCCCCATCATCCAGCTAAGAAAAACAAGTTTCTTAACTGCTTAGATGAATCTTTTGGTTATCTATGTACTCACATATCTAGATACTTCCTCTCTCACCTTGAAGGTTTGAGGACTCCCAAAGAATCTTGGGAGAAGCTTGAAGTCTTGTTTGGAAAGCAAGATGAGATTCAGGGACACATTCTGGAAAAAAATTTGGTAGCCTTGGATCCCAGCAGTTTCGATACCATACAACAATTATTTAACAAATTCAAGTCTCTTGTACTTCAATGCAGACAATGCGAAATAGAAAGAAAGGAGGAGCAAAATGTGCTCTCCAGACTCAACAAACTAGATATCAAGTATTTTGTATTTGTCTCAATCTTCCATTCCCAATTGGAAGATTCCCTCACTTGATTCCTTTTTCGAGTTCTTAATACATGAGAAAGAGAAGTTGGTCCAGATGGGAGCCATCCAAACTTCCAAAGATCAAGCCCTCCTAGTGATAGAATATACCAAAGCGCAAGCTAAAGGGAGACCTAAAGGGAAGGATCCTAAAGCATCTGATTCAAATCCTAAAATGAACCAGAAGACTTCTAAAGGAGTTTTGGGATCTAAGAAGAACACATTTTTTGAAAAGAAGACATGTCCCTATTGTATGAGGGGTTTCCATTTAGAAGGCTGGTGTATGAAGAAGTAGATCGACCAGCTATCATGTCTCCTCAAGTAGAAAAAAATAGCTCTTCCAAAAAGAGCAAATAAGTCTGATGATGGACAATCAATACATGATCATGAGAGGTGCCATGCCTTGAAATCTTGCCTCCCTCGGTCGATAACCGATTTGATTGATTCTGGAGCATCCAACCACATGGTTTCCTCCAAGGATTTCTTCTCCACTCTCAACCTCACAGAAGGGACTACTATTCATATGGGTGATGACTCCCAAATTCCAGTAGCAGGAAGAGGCACCATTAAAATCCAACATGGTGAGTTCAAAAATGTCCTCTATGTGCTCTCTCTTACAGCTAATCTATTGTCTGTATACCAGATGACTCAAACTGACTCACCAAAGCAAGTGGTATTTGGCCTTGACTCAGTGGAGATCACATAAATATCAACTGGGGAGATATAGCGAAAGGAATTGCATATCATGCCTCCAAGGAATATGCTTTCTCTCATTTCATGCCAAAGTCAGATCCAGTATAATAATAACTTCTATTCGAAGCAGATAAAGGTATCAAAATTCCTTTACTTCCTATTGCAGATATAATTTTATTCAGAAGAAGAGGAACACCGGCATGATTCAGATATCAAGCTTACACCTCAAAGAGATCTAGATCTAGATCCAACATCTACCTGATTTCAGTAGCCTCAATGGGCTCAACAATTCATAGAAGAAGCTGGAAATGGTGTTGGGGATCAAGATGACAAGAGAAGAGCGAGGTCTCAGTATTAGAAAGAGAATGTTGCACTACCCCACACAGATCCACTTTTTCGTGAGAGGCGTTTCATGATGTTGGGGTCATATCCTCAAACATTCAAGGAAGCTTTCCATGATCCTAGATGGAAAGCAACTATGGATGAGGAATTTGATTCGCTACATGACAATAAAACCTGGGAACTTGCTTTCTTACCTCCAGGGAGTAAACTTGTTCAGTGAAAATGGGTCTATACGACCAAGATAGAATCTGATGGAATCACAACCAAGTACAAGGCTCGGTTGGTGGCCAAATGATACTCTTAGGTTCAAGGATTGGACTACAATGAGACATTCACTCCAGTATGTAGAATGGATTCCATCAGGCTTGTCTTGGCAGTTGCAGCTTCCAAGAGATGGGAGGTACATCACATGTATGTGAAAAGTTCCTTACTCCATGGTGATTTGAAGGAAGATATATACATGAAACAACCTGAGGGGTTTATTGATGATCCTTCCTTAGTTTGTAGACTAAGGAAATCACTGTATGGACTCAAACAAGCCCCAAGGGCATGGTACTTCAAGATGGATGCCTTCCTCATATCTTAGAAATTTGAAAGATGCAAATCGGATTGCAATGTCTACATGTAGAAGAAAGAGGGTTTCTTGCTTTTGATTGTATTGTATGTGGATGAATTTCTCCTTACTAGCAGTTCTACTACTTGATTGAGAATAATCAAGTCTTCTCTAAAAAAATCATTCGCCATGATTGATGTAGGACTGTTAAGACAGTTCATTGGTCTCAAATTAATTCAAAATACTTCGGGAATCATGATCTCACAGTCCAGATACTCATCAGACATGCTTAGGATATTCCACATGGAATATCGCAAGGCATCCCCTTGTCCCTTTCTATCTCGCATCAGGATAGAAGAAGGTGGCTCCACACCTTTGGTAGATAGCACTCTCTACAGACACCTCATTGGAATTTGAGATCCTTCTGTATCTCACACATTCGAGACTAGACATATCCTATGCTATGAGTGCTACTTCCAGGTACATGCAGTAGCCACATGAGCTGCATTGGAAGGAAACAAAGAGAATCTTGCACTATGTGCAGGGCATGTAAGTTTTAAACCTGTGCAAAGAAGCAAAGCATACATATTATTTTAAGAAAAATAGAGATCACAACACATCATTCACACACAAACACAGATATTTACCCTGGAAACCCTTAACCGGGAAAACCAGAAAACCTTGGAGCCACACCTCCTATTTTCTCTTCATTACATTATGAAATCCCGACAATACAAAATATAGGTATTCTGCAACATCCAAATACCCTAATCCGTTAACCCAGATTAGAAAAAGACTCCAATCCCTTAACTAGGATTAAGTTACATATTTTTAGACAAATTCTAAAAATAGCCACAAACAGCTATAAATAGCCATAAAATCTATAAATAGCCAACCTGGAGGGTTTGGAGACTTGATATTTGAACCATGGGTGGTAAAAGAAACTCCAGAAATATGGAACAACAGTCCCATGAAGGCCAATGACCTGGCTGTACAACCAAGCAAAGACATACAAGACAAAAAAGCAACATATACAAGTGACAATCGCATTGGAAATTGAGCAATTTTGAGATTTTCCAACTAGTGAACTTGAGGGTAGTAGGGTATTTTGGTCATTAAATAGTTGGGGAAATGAGTCTATAACTGTCATAGGATGTATATAAGCATGTATATCACCTTCATAATTAGAATGGGAAATATTTGATTGGTTTGGGAAAGAGCTTTCAGAACTCACATAAAAAACTAGTGAAAAATGACTAGTTTATGGAGGAAGCTTTGGTGAACTGGTTGGGGGTTCTTCTAAGGAAGGGAATAAGGATTCAGATTCTGATATATCATAAGGTAAATCAGAAATATATCCATCAAAACCAGAGAAATAATAAATGTGTTTTACCCATGCACTCAATGCATGCTCAGGATTACCATTTCCTTGCTCACGCTCCCATCCTCTTGCAAATTCTGGAAGATCAATATGGTTCTCCTCAAGGAGCTTGGTCATGATGTACATCTTCTTTCTGAAGAAAGATATTTCAATATGTGAACCTCTGCAATAAACACATGTGGGTCTCTCTCTCTTGTTCTTCCTACTCCTGAATCTTGAACTCCCATCGGTAGAACTGGAGCTTTATGTACTTGAATGCTTCTTCTCTTTCTCTCTTTGATTCAAATATTTCTTCTTGCCTTTGGATTAATTTGATACACTAGAAGCAAGGGATTTATATTTGGTGGATTTGATGGTATCCATTTGAACTAGCTTGTCCTGCTCCTGAGTTAAATACTCTATGAAGTATGCTAGCGCAAGCATCCTCCAATTTCTAGTTGTAAGCTTGCTTGAGTGGAATGTCAAAACAAACACATAATACTCAGGACCTAGCTTAGAAAGGATGCACAAGATAATATGATCTTATTTATTCTCTATGAAACACTATTTTAGTTGAAGCATGAGCGCTCTGAACTTGGTGAATAAGTATTGGATAGTCTCATAGTAAGATGGACTCAGTGAGATTAGCTCATTTTCGACCTGATGGCATATCATCTCATCAATATTCCCAAATAGTGACTCAAGCTTAAGCCAAGCTTAATTGGGTGTGCCAAGACTGTCTACATGAAAGATGAGATCTCTCGAAGTACTGAGACAAAGCAGAACAAATTCCTTATCAAGTCTATTGAAGTACTTAGCTTTCTCCACATCAAAGTTGGGCTTGGTTTCATTCCCCATGGTGACTCTATACAGGCCTTTCGACCTTAAATGGATCACCATTTTGGCCTTCCATTCAAAATAATTGAATGGGGTCAGATATACTCGAGTCTACTCCATTATGCTTGCATAACTTGTGACAAAAACGTTGTAGAACCTGCAATGCAAACACTCAAATTTTCTAGAAATATGCCCTAAACAAAAACTCAAACCTCTCTATATTTGTTTGCAGCTCCACAAAGCTATGATACCATGTGAGAATTGCTTTACAATGAGATCTAGGAGCTAGACCAATATTCACAATCAAATTATTTGAAAAAATATGCAAGAGAACAACAAAAGAGAATGAAATAACACATGTGATCGGTGCTAATAACTGATCATTATATTACAATACATCTTGTATATGTGTATGGTACACATTTATAATACATCGAGGAAAATTCGTGAGCCCTTGGAGGCCATGTAAATGCATACAATTGTCAAGCTAGGATTTGATCCCTAAACCCCCATAGGTTGACCAATAGGGTCCCAAACCTAACCAAATAGTCACGAATACATGTGTGAACATGTAAGAAGGAATAAATGAAGGAATGCAAGGTATGGGTGCACATATGTGTGAGGGGGAGAGTCTCTAGGAGAAAATAAATGACCAAAAAGACCGCAAAACAACCACATTGACACAATAGCTCCCTTAGTCAAAGAATAAGTGGTTTTTAATCAATGTAGGTGTTGAATATCAAGATGATCAAACTAGAGCACCTCAACTGTCAGGATTATAAAAGTGGAGCGCCTCAACTGTGAGTTAATGAGCCATAAATCAACTAATAGACCAATTTTGATTAATATAACCTAAGTAGGACCATATAACATAAGTACTAGACAAATGAAAATTCCTCCTAGGTGTAGACCATGGTACTAAGGTATATTAATTGCTCTAACACTAGGTCCGCTAGTTAGCCGACGCTACCATGCTCAGGTTAGTATAGTTGGCATCCACTTTTGAACTAGCATGGGAAGGGAAGGGAGGATGCAAACATAGGTTAGGATGGGAGGATATGCTAGTTAGTACGGTTGAGGGTTGGGTATTCCTTGATCTTGATTTAGTGGTAGTAGGAAACCTTCCACATGCTTGATTTATTAAACTAATATAAACAAAAATATAAGGATATGAATCTTAAAGGGTTAATGATTAAAATAACTGGGGATTCTAAATAATTATGTTATATTTATGTGTGTTCTACTTGAATGTATGGACATTATTATTAATTAGAGGGTATGCCTATGAGAGATGATGTTTTCTTATAGTACATATATGAACTGTGCATATGATAGCCACACATGCACACTTTACACTTGTACTCTAGTATCGATATACAATTACATAGCTGTAATGCCCCCATTCAAATAATTGCATAGCAGGACAATTCCATCAATCCTACTAGTTCCCTAGGTTGGATGGATACATTTGCAATTTTAATAAGGGAGCTAATAAATGATGTTTAGACATTAGAATGGGATAAATATTTAGTAATGTATCTTATTAAATAAATACAAGAGGAAATTGAAGTGGCAATGGAGCATGGAGACACATGGAGAGTATGCGGCCCACACAAGCTAGAAATTTTGTGCCACATGGCATCCTCCTCTTGGAAATTCAAATCCATGGGAAGAATAAAGGTTCTTGGATGAGTTAGAAGGCTAATACACTTGGCCATATGCATCATGGGTCGAATTTGGGAAGAAATGTAACTTACATGGGAAAGGAAGAGTCATTTTGGAGCTAGTGAGACACTTGGACTAGATTCCCTAGCTCTATGAAAACAATGATGAATATGCTCTAAAACCTATGACACAAATCAGATCCAAATGATTAAATATGAAATATATGGCATGTCAGGTCAAAATAGAACCTCCAAGAGAGCTCTCATGTGAGTTGGGGAAGCTCAATGGGCTCCTACTCGAATTTGGGCAAGGTGGAAGGCTAGGAAAGGGAGGACACATGGCAAATCATGAGCACGCACCCTAATTCGAATTGGATTGAGTTTATGGACATATTGGGAAACTTAGAAGGATAAGTATGTTTATAAAATATAGGAAGAAACCAAGAGAATATATTTTGATCATTTGAGAAATTGTCACTTGTGAATCGTGAGAGTTAGTGGATGACTAGTTTTCTTGGCCTAGCCAATTTCGAGGGTGAAATATTCCCATCCAAGTTGGTGTTTGGAGAGGACACCTGATAAGAATCCTTTGAAAATATATTCAAATGAAAATAATAAGAAAGAAGGACTAAACAGGGATGAATTTCAAAGGAAAAAATCGTGCTTCACTTGCTTTCAATCATGGACACCGGGGCATAAATGCACTAAGGGAAAATCTCAATACATAGAAGTATTTTCTGATAATGATGAGTATGAAGGGGGTGTGGATGAAGAAGGAAAAAAGTAAGATAAAGAGGAAGCATATGAGATAGCATATGAAGAATAAAGAAAAGAAGAAAATCAGCCTTCACCGGACAAAGCAAGAATGGCAGTGCTTTCAACAATGCCTCGCTATCACACTATTCGATGCAAGGGTGTGGTATTAGGACAAAGAGCTTCAGTTTTGGTATATGGAGGATCCACACATAACTTCATTGATGCAGATATGGTGTAGAAAAGGAATATACCTCCTGAACCATTCGATGGATTCACAGTTGTCATTCCCGGTCACAACACAATGCAGTGCAAAACATGGGTTCCGAAGCTGCAAATCACCGTAGGTAACTATACGTTTGTTGACAGTTTTTATGTGGTTGATGTTGCTGATACTAATGTGGTTTTGGGAGTGAAATGGATGTATTCTATAGGGTAGCATACATTAAATTCTCAAATTCTTGAGATGAAATTTCAAGATTCGAAAGGTGTACTAAGGGTTGTGAGAGGGCAACAAATTTACCCAAATCAAGTAGTGACTTACAATAGTATGAGATCTCTATTGAAGCATGGGGACATAGAATGGGATGCTGAATGTCATATCACATCTACCAAGACAAACATAAAGGTTTTTGAACACCCAAAGGAGATAGAGAAACTATTGAAAAAGTATGAATTTTTTTTAGAGATCTTCCACATGGTACACCACCTAATAGGGGGGTTGAGCACAACATTGTTTTGGAGGAGGGTACTCCACCCTTTAAAATACCACCTTATATAAATGCCAAGAAATTCAAAGATGAGATTGAGAAGGACATCCAAGAACTCTTAGAGTTGGGACTCATTAGACCAAGCTCTAGCCCTTATGCTTCTTCAGTAGTGTTGGTAAAGAAAAAAGATGGAACCTTGAAGATGTGTATAGATTTTATAGATTTGAACAAGAATACCATCAAGAATAGGTATCCTATTCCTAGGATTGATGAGCTATTTGGATCAAAACATTTATCCAAAATTGACCTTAGATCAGGTTATCACCAAATTCGAATGAAGGAAGAAGATGTGCAAAACACTGCTTTTTGATGTCATTATGGTCACTTTGAGTTTCTTGTTATGCCATTTGGATTAACCAATGCTCCAGACACATTTCAAGCACGCATCAATATAATATTTTGCAAGCATATTAGAAGGTTTGTTTTGGTCTTCTCTGATGATATTCTCATTTACAATAAAACTTGGGAAGGACACTTGTACCATCTAGAGATTGTGTTGAGAACTTTGCAAGAACAACCCTTGTTTGCTAAGATGTCTAAATGTTAATTCGGGATGAAGGAACTATTGTATATTGGGCACATTATTGGGCAAGGAGTGAAAGTACACATGGAAAAAATCAGGGCTATATTAGAATGACCATCACCAAAAAATATCACCAAATTAAGAGGTTTCATTGGAATATGCACATATTATAGAAAGTTTGTGAAAGGGTTCTCCAAGTTGAATTCTCCACTCATTGATTTGACTAAGAAGTATGCTTTCAAGTGGGATGAAGAGGCTGAAAAGGCCTTCCAAAAAATTAAAGAGGTAATGAGTAGTTGTACCATACCTGCATTACCTGATTTTTCTAAGCCTTTTGTTGTTGAATGTGATGCTTCAGGTGGAGGAATAGGGGCTGTCCTAAAGCAAGGCCAACAACCTATAGCCTTTGAGAGCATAAATTTGTAGCCTCATGAAAAAATATACTCCATATATGACAAAGAAATGTTGGACATCATGCATGCATTGGCCAAGTTTCGACAATAATTGGTAGGAAACAAGTTTGTGGTGAAAATTGACCACAATTGTCTAAGGCACTTCCTCACCCAAAAGGATCTAAATGAAAGACAACAAAAGTGGCTAAGAAAGATTCAAGATTATGATTTTGATATTGAATATGTGAAAGGGAGGAATAACATTGTAGCATATGCATTATCTCAAAGACCTTCCTTTTCTCTCATGGACATTGCTACTGATTAGAGAAACACATTACTAGTTGAATATGCCAAAGATAAATTTGCTTGTGATGTGTTAGTTGGAATAAAGGGGGATGATAACTATAGGATTTTTAATCGGATGATATATTATAAGGGAATAATTTATTTGGTTCAATATTCAAAGCTCAAGTATAAAATTTTGCAAGAAGCACATGATTCCCCACTGGCTGGCCATCCAGAGATCTTAAAAAATTATAGGCAATTGAGGAAAAGATTATTTTGGAAGGGGTTGAAGGAATATGTTCAGAAATATGTGAATGAATGTAAGGTATGTCAACAAAACAAATCAAAACTTACATGCCTAGCTGGTTTATTGCAACCATTTCCCATTCCAGAGAAAAAATGGGACTGTATCTCAATGAACTTCATCACTAGGTTTCCCTAATCTTTGGGTAAGGATTGAATATATGTGGTAGTGGATAGACTGAAATTTTTTTCTCTTGTATTTCCTATTACATCATATTTTAGTGCTGCACAAGTGGCTGATAATTTTTTCAAAGAAATCTTCAAATTGCTTGGGCTCCCCATGAGCATTGTAAGTGATAGAGAGAGTAGATTCATGGGTGCCTTTTGGCAAGACATTTTTAGATTGGTTGGAACTGAGTTGACTCCAAGTACAATATATCATCCAAAAAATGATGGAAAAACATAGAGGGTGAACCAATGGATGGAAGGGTACCTAAGAAACTATGTGGGAGAGCAGCAAAAAGCATGGACAAAATGGGTACACTTGGGTGAGTTTTGCTACAACACCACTTTTCATATGTCAATAGGGATGTATTATTTCAAATAATTATATGTTTATGATGCACTTACCTTTTTTGAGATTATATTTGGTGATAGTAGAGCTCCAAAAGCTAAATATTGGGTGGAAGAGAGCTAAGAAATTTTACAGCTTTTGAAAGACAATTTGCAGGTTGCCCAAAATCAGCAAAAACAATATGCAGATAGACATAGAGAAGAAAGAACCTTTCAGGTTAATGATTTAGTATATTTGAGGTTTCATCCATACAAACAAACATCTCTAAAAAAATAATGGGGTAGAAAAGCTAAAACCAAGATACTATGGCCCATACAAGGTAGTTCGGAAGATTGGGGAAGTAACATATGAGTTGGAACTTCCGGAAGGGAGTAAAATCCATAATATATTCCATGTTTCTTGTCTCAAAAAATATCTTGGTCAGAAAATTGTCACTTCAGAAATAGTTCCTCCCTTGGATGATGAAGTTCAGCTCACAATTGTTCCAAAAACGATTTTGAAGACAAGGGAAAGGAGATTGAGAAGTAGAACTATCAAAGAATACTTAGTACAATGGAAGGATATACCAAGTGAAGATGCAACATGGGAAGAGGAGAATATTTTCAGAATAAAAATATGAAATTTCTTGAGGACAATAAATCTTTGGTGGGGAGGACTGTAATGTCCCCATTCAAATAATTGCATAGCCGGACAATTCCATCATTCTTACTAGTTCCCTAGGTTGGATGGATACATTTGGAATTTTAATAAGGGAGATAATAAATGATGTTTAGACATTAGAATGGGATAAATATTTAATAATGTATCTTATTAAATAAATACAAGAGGAAATTGAATTGGCAATGGAGCATGGATACACATGGAGACTATGGGGCCCACACAAGCTAGAAATTTTGTGCCACATGGCATCCTCGTCTCGCAATTTCGAATCCATGGGAGGAATAAAGGTTCTTGCATGATTTATAAGGCTAATACACTTGGACATATGCATAATAGGTCGAATTTGGGAAGAAATGTAACTTACATTGGAAAGGAAGAGTCATTTTGGAGCTAGTGAGACACTTGGACTAGATTCCCTAGCTCTATGACAACAATGATGAAGATGCTATGACACCTATGACNACATATATGACATGTCAATTCGAAATAGAACCTCCAAGTGAGCTCTCATGTGATTTGGTGAATCTCAATGGGATCGTACTCGAATTTGGGGAAAGTGGAAGGCTAGGAAAGGGAGGACACATGGAAAATCATGAGCACACACCCTAATTCGAATTGGCTTGAGTTTATGGATGGATTGGGAGCCTTAGAAATCTAAGGATTTTTATAAAATACAGGAAGCAACCAAGAGAATAGATTTTGATCATTTGAGAAATTGTTATTTGTGAATTATGAGAGTTAGTGGATGACTAGTTTTCTTGCCTTAGCCAATTTCGAGGGTGAAAGATTCCCATCCAAGTTGGTTCTTGGAGAATACACTCAAAAATTTCATGGAGATTTAATGGAGTTTTAATTTCAGGTGGAGTCTATAGGGAAGCTCATGGGTTCTTCTATTGCATCACTTTCGCTCATCCATTTCCAGTTTTCATTTCATATTCATGCTCATGGAGGGATTGCGCCTTGGGTGAGATGTTGTAACTTTTGGGAGAGCTTATCATGGTATATTTATGATTTTAATAACTTCAATATTATATTTTCTTCATTCTCAAAAAGTTTTAGGTCGAAATACCCAATATTTGTATATCAAAATGACTTTTAATGAGCAAACAATGACCATTTCCACTCTATTTTGATATTTGCCATGGTAATGCTGATTATTTTGAATGGAAGAATGTATCTATGATAAATGTATGATTAATGGACTGTAATTAATTTGTATTACAATTTTCATGTTTATTACTTAAGCATTAGAATCCATTTTGTTCATTTTAATTGCATTGGGAGAAGATTTGGTGGCTTTTCCCTAAGGTTCGAAATAATTATTTGGGAGCTGTTTGGGAGAGAGTCATAAAATAATGTATAAACTGAACCATGATGCATATGAGAACTTAAAAATTTCCCTTACACATACCCTGCCTCTATTCATAAATTCGAGTGGGGTTGGGATCATTTGAGAAGCCATTGCCAGCATTTACCCGGGGGGGATTGGAACCCCAATTTGCTCGTAAAGAATCCTACATTGATTAGAATATAAAAAAAGTTTGAAGAAGTAATTGGAGGGTTATAAATCATGTATGAACAAAATATTCAAGTATTAATATCAGTCATACAAACTCTGAGAATATTTTGGAGCATTTGGACCAATTTGGAGACCTAGACATCAAAAATAGTCAAAGGTCGAAATAGGAAAAAAGTGAAAAAATTGGTCATTTAATAAAATTTCAAAAAGATAAATTGAAATTAGTATCATAGAATGGTATTGGAACCTGATGGCCTTAACAAGTATTCAACGCAATAAGTCACCACCCGTAGAAGCTGAAGTTGAAGATGTTTTTGTTGAAGAAGAAGTAGTAGAAGAAGAGGTACATTCTGATGAAACTATGACTAACGAGGGGAAGGGATCCACTGATCATGATAAGGTGGAATATATTAAAATAATACAAACTCTCTTTGATGACATAACTAAGAACATGAACCAACATATTATGAAAGGATTCGAATTGCTGGTTAGCCAATTTGGAAGCAAATAAGGAGTAATAGGAGATAGCAGTAGTTCACAATCAGAAGAAAAGAAGACAATGAGTGAGCATAATTTCTGAAGAATAGGACCCCATAATATACCCCATGCATTTCAGAGCACACCAAGTCCTACTTCACCTAAATTTATTGTACCCAAAGAAGAGCCTAACATTCAACTTGAATTGCTACAATGGCAAATGAATGGGATAAATTGGATGAAGATTGTAAAAGAAGTGTACCATTTGACCAGTACTTTCTTGGTGCAAACAAACTAAAAAAGAAGGAAGATAATAAGTCTCTATACAAAAACAAAGACTTAAATTGTTCCATTAGTAAAGTTCCACTCCATACTTTTGATGGTTCCTCTCAAAGTTTTGCTAACGTTTGGGTGCAAAAATTAGATGTGTATTTTCAGTTGAATCCAATGGTGGAAAAAGATGCCTTAAAAATGGCCATATTGCACTTGGAAGGAGATTCCAATGAATGGTGGTTCTATGGAGTGAAAAATTTGGTTCATAATCAGTTTAACACATATGGATAATTTATTGATAGTGTACTAGAGATATTTGAGCAAAAAGATCATGAATCATCTTTCAAAGAACTAGCACAATGGAAGCAAGTTGGGACCCCAACTGATTATATGATGGAATTAAAAAAATTATCAGCCAAGGTGGCTGATGCGTCTATGGGAAGGTTAGTATTTGTGTTCACTAAAGGTTTGGATGAACCCTTAAAATGTTTTTTCAAATCCCGCAAGCCCACTACATTGAAAGATGTAATGAGCTTGACTAGAGATCTCCAAAATGTGCTTCCTAGAACAAGATTTTCTCCCAAGCCTAACTTCAAAATTGAAAATAATTCTTGGCAAAGAGATGCACCTGATGATAAGCCTTTGCAAAGATATTCAAATGAAAAGAATAAGAAATAAGGACTAAACAAGGATGAACTTCGAAGGCAAAATTTGTGCTTCACATACTTTCAACCATGGACACCGGGGCATAAATGCACTAAGGGAAAAGCTCAATACATAGAATTATTTTTTGATAATGATGAGTATGAAGGGGGTATGGATGAATAAGGAAAAAATTCATATCAATAGGAAGCATATGAGACATCAGCTGAAGAAGAAAGACAAGAAGAAAATCAGCCTTCACCAAACAAAGCAAGAATTGCAGTACTTTCAGCAGTGCCTTGCTATCACACTATTCGATGCAAGGGTGTGGTATTAGGACAAAGAAATTGAGTTTTGGTAGATGGAGGAGCCACACATAACTTCATTGATGCAGATATGGTGGAGAAAAGGAATATACCTATTGAAACATTTGATGGATTCACATTTTTCATTCCTGATCACAACACAATGCAGTGCAAAACATGGGTTGCAAAGCTGCAAATCACCGTAGGTAACTATACTTTTGTTGATAGTTTTTATGTGGTTGATGTTGCTGATACTAATGTGGTTTTGGGAGTTCAATGACTGTATTCTATAAGGGAACATACAATAAATTATCAAATTCCTGAGATGAAATTTCAACATTTGAAAGGTGTACTAAGGGTTGTGAGAGGGAAACACACTTACCCAAATCAAGTAGTGACTTGTAATAGTATGAGATCTATATTGAAGCATAGGGACATAGAATGGGATGCTGAATGTCATATCACTTCTCCCAAGCCAAACATAAAGGTTTTTGAACACCCAAAGGAGATAGAGAAATTATTGAAAAAGTATGAAAATCTTTTTAGAGATCTTCCACATGGTAGACCACCTGATAGGGGGGTTGAGCACAACATTGTTTTGGAAAAGGGTAATCCACCCATTCAGATTCCACATTATAGACATCCCAATAAATTCATAGATGATTTTGAGAAGGCCATCCAAAAACTCTTAGAGTTGGGACTCAATAGACCAAGCTCTAGCCCTTATGCTTCTTCAGTTGTGTTGGTAAAGAAAAAAGATGGAACCTTGAGGATGTGTATAGCTTTTAGAGCTTTGAACAAGAAGACTATCAAGAATATGTATCCTATTCCTAGGATTTATGAGCTCATGGATGAGCTATTTGGATCCAAATATTTCTCCAAAATTGACCTTAGATCATGTTATCACCAAATTCGAATGAAGGAAGAAGATGTGCAAAAGACTGCTTTTCGATGTCATTATGGCCACTTTGAGTTTCTTGTTATGCCAGTTGGATTAACCAATGGTATAGCAACATTTCAAGAATTCATGAATAGAATATGTTGCAAGCAGCTTATAAGGTTTGTTTTCGTCTTCTTTGATGATATTATATTTTACAGTAAAACTTGGGAAGAGCACTTGCATCATCTAGAGATTGTGTTGAGAACTTTGCAAGAACAATACTTGTTTCCTAAGATGTATAAATGTGAATTTGGGATGAAGGAACTATTGTATCTTGGGCACATTATTGGGCAAGAAGGAGTGAAAGTACACATGGAAAAAATCAGGGCTATCTTAGAGTTGCCATAACCAAAAACATCACCGAATTAAGAGGTTTCATTGGAATATGCACTTATTATAGAATGTTTGTGAAAGGGTTCTCCAAGTTGACTTCTCCACTCACTGATTTGAATAAGAAGGATGCTTTCAAGTCAGATGAAGAGGCTGAAAAGGCCTTCCAAATAATGAAATAGGTAATGAGTAGTTGTCCCATACTTGCATTACCTGATTTTTCTAAGCCTTTTGTTGTTGAATGTGATGCTTCAGGTGGAGGAATAGGGGCAGTCCTAAAGTAAGGCCAACAACCTATAACCTTTTAGAGAAGAAAGTTGCAGCCACATGAAAAGATATACTCCATATATTACAAAGAAATGTTGGCCATCATGCATGCATTGGCCAAGTTTCAAACATACTTGGTAGGAAACAAGTTTGTGGTGAAAACAGACCACAATAGTCTAAGGCACTTCCTCACCCAAAAGGATCTAAATGAAAGGAAAAAAAAGTGGGTAAGAAAGATTAGAGCTTATGATTTTGATATTAAATATGTGAAAGGGAAGAATAAAATTTTAGCAAATGCATTATCTTGAATACATTCTTTTTCTCTCATGGACATTGCTAGAGATTGGAAAAATATGTTACTAGTTGAATATGCCAAAGATAAATTTGCTTGTGATGTGTTAGATGGAATTAAGGGGGATGATAACTATAGGATTGTGAATGGGCTGATATATTATAAGGGTATAATTTATTTGGTTCAATATTCAAAGCTCAAGTATAAAATTTTGCAAGAAGCACATGATTCCCCACTAGCTGGCCTTCCAGGGATGTTCAAAACTTATAGGCAATTGAGGAAAATATTATTTTGGAAGGGGATGAAGGAAGATGTTCATAAATATGAGAATTAATTTAAGGTATGTTAGCAAAATAAATCATAACTTACATTCCCATCTAGTTTATTGCAACCATTTCCCATTCCGGATAAAAAATGGGACAATATCTCAATGGACTTCATCACTGGGTTGCCCGAATCTTTGGGTAAGGATTGCATATATGTGGTAGTGGATAGATTGAAATTTTTTTCTTATTTATTTTCTTTTACATCATATTTTAGTGCTGCACAAGTAGTTGATATGTTTTTCAAAGAAATCTTCAGATTGCATGGGCTCCCCAAGAGCATTGTAAGTGATAGAGATAGTAGATTCATGAGTGATTTTTTGAAATAGCTTCTTAAATAGGTGGGCACTCAGTTTCATCCAAGTACAATATTTCATACACAAACTGATGGAAAACAAATAGGGTGAACCAATGGTTGGAAGGGTACCTAATAAACTATGTGGGAGAGCAGCAAAAAACATGGACAAAATGGCTACACTTGGGTGAGTTTTGCTACAACACCACTTTTCATAGGTCAATAGGGATGTCTCCTTTCAAAGAATTATATGTTTATGATGCACTTAAATTTTTTGAGATGATATTTGGTGATAGTAGAGATCCAAAAGCTAAATATTGGGTGGAAGAGAGCCAAGAAATTTTAAAGCTTTTGAAAGACAATTTGTAGGTTTCCCAAAATCAACAAAAACAATATGCAGATAGACATAGAGAAGAAAGAACCTTTCAGGTTAATGATTTAGTATATTTGATGTTGCATCCATACAAACAAAAATCTCTAAAAAATAATGGGGAAAAAAATCTAAAACCAATATACTATGGCGCATACAAGGTAGTTCGAAAGATTGGGGAAGTAGCATATGAGTTGGAACTTCCAGAAGGGAGTAAAATACATAATGTATTCCATGTTTCTTGTCTCAAAAAATATCTTGGTCAGAAAATTTTCACTTCAAAAATACTTCCTCCCTTGGATGATGAATGTCAGCTCACACTTGTTCCGAAAATATTTTGAAGACAAGGGAAAGGAGATTGAGAAGCAGAAATTTCAAAGAATACTTAGTACAATGAAATGATCTACCAAGTGAAGATGCAACATTGGAAGAGGAGAATATTTTGCAGCATAAAAATCTGAAATTTCTTGAGGACAAGAAATATTGGTTGGGGAGGATTGTAATGTCCCCATTCAAATAATTGCATAGCAGGACAATTCCATCAATCCAACTAGTTCCCTAGTTTGGATGGATACATTTGGATTTTTAATAAGGGAGCTAATAAATGATGTTCATACATTAGAATGGGATAAGTATTTAATAATGTAGCTTATTAAATAAACACAAGAGGAAATTTAAGTGGCAATGGAGAATGGAGACACATGGCGACTATGGGGCCCACACAAGCTAGAAATTTTGTGCCACATGGAATCCTCCTCTTGCAATTTCAAATCCATGGGAAGCATAAAGGTTATTGGATGAGTTATAAATATAATACACTTGTAAATATGCATCATAGGTCTAATTTTGGAATAAATGTAACTTACATGGGAAAGGAAGAGTCATTTTGGATCTAGTGAGACACTTGGACTAGATTCTAGTGACACACTTGGACTAGATTCCCTAGCTCTATGACAAAAATGATGAAGATGCTATGACACCTATGACACAAATCAGATATGAAGGATGAAATATGGCATATATAACATGTTAATTCAAAATATAACCTCCAAGAGAGCTCTCATGTGAGTTGGGGAAGCTCAATGGGCTCCTACTCGAATTTGGGGAAGGTGGAAGGCTAGGAAAAGGAGGACACATGGAAAATCATGAGCACACACCCTAATTCGAATTGGCTTGAGTTTATGAATCGATTGGGAACCTTAGAAGGATGAGGATGTTTATAAAATACAAGAAGAAACCAAGAGAAGAAAATTTTATTATTTGAGAAATTGTCATTTGTGAATTGTGAGAGCTAGTGGATGATTAGTTTTCTTGCCTTAGCCAATTTCGAGGGTGAAAGATTCCTATCGATGTTGGTGTTTGGAGATGCCACTCAGGTATTTCATGGAGCTTTAATGGATTTTTAATTTTAGGTGGAATATACAGGGAATCTTGTGTGTTCTTCTATTGCAACACTTTCTCTCATACATTTCTAGTTTTCATTGCATATTCATGCTCATGGAGGGATTGCGCCTTGGGTGAGCTATTATACCTTTTGGGAGAGATTGTAATGGTCTATTTATGATTTTAATAAGTTAAATATTCTCTGTTATTCATTTTCAAAAATTTTCAGGTCTAAATACCCAAGAGTTGTATATCAAAATGACTTTTAATGAGCAAACAATGACCATTTCCACTCTATTTTGATATTTTCCATGGTAATGCTGATTATTTCGAATGGAAGAATGTATAGATGATAAATGTATGATGAATGGACCGTCATTAATTTTTATTACAAGTTTCATGTTCAGTAATTAAACACCAGAATCCATTTTGCTCATTTTAATTGCATTGGGAGAAGATTTGGTGCCTGTTCCCCAAGGGTTGAAATAGTGATTTGGGAGCTGTTTGGGAGAGAGTCGTAACAAACTTTATAAAATGAACCATGATGCATATGAGACTTTAAAAATTTCCCTTACACATACCCTGCCTCTTTTAATAAATTTGAGTGGGGTTGGGAGCATTTGAGAAGCCATTTCCAGCATTTACCCAGGGGGATTGGAACCCCAATTTGCTAGTCACAGACTCCTACTTTGATCAGAATATAAAAAAAGTTTTCAGAAGTAATTGGAGGGTTATAAATAATATATGAAAATAATTTTTAAGTATTAATATCAGTCATACACACTCTAAGAATATTTTGGATCATTTGGACCAATTTGGAGACCTAGACATCAAAACTAGTCAAAGGTCGAAATAGGGAAAAAAAGTGAAAAAATTGGTCATTTAATAAAATTTTAAAAAGGGAAATTACAAGGGGTATCAGCACATGGTATTGGAACCTGATGGTCTTAAAAAGTATTCAAAGCAATAAGTCACCACCCTTAGAAGTTGAAGTTGAAGTTGTTTTTGTTGAAGAAGAAGAAGTAGTAGAAGAAGATGTACATTCTGCTGAAAATATGCTTAACGAGGGGAAGGGATACACTGATCATGATAAGGTAGAATATATTAAAATCATACAACCTCTATTTGATGACATAACCAAGAACATGAACCAACATACTATGAAATGATTCAAATTGTTGGTTAGCCAATTTGGAAGCAAATTAGGAGTAATAGGAGATAGCAGTAGTTCACAATCAGAAGAAAAGAAGACAATGGGTGAGCATATTTTCTCAAGAACAGGACCCCATATTAGACCCCATGAAATTCCAAGCACACGAAGGCCTGCTTCACCTAAATTTATTGTACCCAAATAAGAGCCTAACATTCAACTTGAACTTGCTACATTGGCAAAAGAATGGGATAAATTGGATGAAGTTTGTAAAATAAGTGTACCATTTGATCAATACCTTCTTGATGCAAACAAACTAAAAAAGAAGGAACACAATAAGTCTCTATTAAAAAAAAGACTTAAATTGTGCCATTACTAAAGTGCCACTCCCTACTTTTGATGGTTCCTCCCAAAGTTCTGCTAACACTTGGGTGTAAAAATTAGATGTGTATCTTCAGTTGAATCCAATGGTGGAAGCAGATGCCTTAAAAATGGCCATATTGAACTTGGAAGGAGAGTCCAATGAATGGTGGTTCCATGGCCTGAAAAATTTGGATCATGATCAGGTTAACACATATGGATAATTTATTGACAGGGTACTAGAGAGATCTGAGCAAAAGGATCCTAAATTGTTTTTCAAAGAACTAACACAATTGAAGCAAGTTGGGACCCTGACTGATTATATGATGGAATTTAAAAAATTATCAGTCAAGGTGGCTGATGTGTCTATGAGAAGGTTAGTATTTCTGTTCACTGAAGGTTTGTATGAACCCTTAAAATGTTTGGTCAAATCCCACAAGCCTAATACATTAAAATATGCAATGAGGTTGACAAGAGATATCGAAAATGTGCTTCCTAGAACAAGATTTCCTCCCAAGTCTAACTTCAAATTTGAAAAGAAGCCTTGGCAAAGAGATTCACCTGATAAGAAGCCTTTGCAAAGAGAGTCAAATGAAAATAATAAGAAATAAGGACTAAATGGGGATGAACTTTGAAGGAAAAAATTGTGCTTCACATGCTTTCAACCATGGACACTGGGGCATAAATGCACCAAGGGAAAAGCTCAATACATAGAAGTATTATTTGATGATGATGAGTATGAAGGGGGTATGGATGAAGAAGGAAAAAAATAAGATCAAAAGGAAGTATATGAGATAGCAGTTGAAGAATAAAGACAAGAAGAAAATCAACCTTCACCGGACAAAGCAAGAATTGCAGTACTTTGAGCAGTGCCTCACTATCACACTATTCGATGCAAGGGTGTGGTATTAGGACAAAGAGCATCAGTTTTGGTAGATGGAGGAGCCACACATAAATTAATTGATGCAGATATGGTGTATAAAAGGAATATACCTACTTAACCATTCGATGGCTTCACAGTTGTCATTCCCGGTCACAACACAATGCAGTGCAAAACATGGGTTCCAAAGCTGCAAATCACCGTAGGTAACTATACTTTTGTTGACAGTTTTTATGTGGTTGATGTTGCGAATACTAATGTGGTTTTGGGATTGCAATGTCTATGTTCTATAGGGGAGCATATAATAAATTATCAAATTCCTGAGATGAAATTTCAAGATTCGAAAGGTGCACTAAGGGTTGTGAGAGGACAAAACACTTACCCAAATCAAATAGTGACTTGCAATAGTATGAGATATATATTAAGCATGGGGACATAGAATGGGCTGCTGAATGTCATATCACATCTCCCAAGCCAAACATAAATTTTTTTGAACACCCAAAGGAGATAGATAAACTATTGCAAAATTATGAAAAAGTTTTTAGAGATCTTCCACATGGTAGATCACCTGATAGGGGGGTTGAGCACAACATTGTTTTAGAGGAGGGTACTCCACCCATTCAGATACCACCTTATAGACATCCCAATAAATTCAAATTTGAGATTGAGAAGGCCATCCAAGAACTCTTAGAGTTGGGACTCATTAGACCAAGCCCTAGTCCTTATGCTTCTTCAATAGTGTTGGTAAAGAAAAAACATGGAACATTGAGGATGTGTATAGATTTTAGAGATTTGAACAAGAAGACCATTAAGAATAGGTATCCTATTCCTAGGATTGACGAGATCATGTGTGAGCTATTTGGATCCAAATATTTCTACAAAATTGAGCTTATATCAGGTTATCACCAAATTTGAATGAAGGAAGAAGATGTGCAAAAGACTGCTTTTCAATGTCATTATGGTCACTTTGAGTTTCTTGTTATGCCATTTGGATTAACCAATGCTCCAGCCACATTTCAAGCATGCATGAATATAATATTTTGCAAGAATATTAGAAGGTTTGTTTTTTTCTTCTTTGATGATATTCTCATTTACATTACAACTTGGAAAGAGCACTTGCGTCATCTAGAGATTGTGTTGAGAACTTTGCAAGAATAGTCCTTGTTTGCTAAGATGTATAAATATGAATTTGGGATGAAGAAAATATTGTATATTAGGCACATTATTGGGAAAGAAGGAGTGAAGTACAGATGGAAAAAATCAAGGCTATCTTATAATGGCCATCACCAAAAAACATCACCGAATTAAGAGGTTTCATTGGAATATGCACCTATTATAGAAAGTTTGTGAAAGGGTTCTCCCACTTGACTTCTCCATTGATTGATTTGACTAAGAAGGATGATTTCAAGTGGGATGAAGAGTCTGAAAATTATTTCCAAAAAATGAAAGAGGTAATGAGTAGTTGTCCCATACTTGAATTACCTGATTTTTCTAAGCCTTTTGTTGTTGAATGTGATGCTTCAGGTGGAGGAATAGGGGTAGTCCTAAAGCAAGGAAAACACTCTATAGCCTTTGAGAGCAGAAAGTTTCATCCTCATGAAAAACTATACTCCATATATGACAGTTTTTTTTTGGCCATCATGCATGCATTGGTCAAGTTTCGACAATACTTGGTAGGAAACAAGTTTGTGGTGAAAACTGACCACAATAGTCTAAGGCACTTCCTCACCCAAAAGGATCTAAATGAAAGGAAAAAAAAGTGGGTAAGAAAGATTCAAGCTTATGATTTTGATATTGAATATGTGAATGGGAATAATAACATTGTAGCAGATGCATTATCTTGAATACATTCTTTTTCTCTCATGGACATTGCTAGAGATTGGAAAAATATGTTACTAGTTGAATATGCCAAAGATAAATTTGCTTGTGATGTGTTAGATGGAATCAACGGGGATGATAAATATAGGATTGTGGATGGGCTGATATATTATAAGGGAAGAATTTATTTGGTTAAATATTCAAAGCTCAAGTATAAAATTTTGCAAGAAGCACACGATTCCCCACTAGTTGGCCATCCGAGGATCTTCAAAACTTATAGGCAATTGAGGCAAATATTATTTTGGAAGGGGCTGAAGGAAGATGTTAAGAAATATGTTAATTAATGTAAGGTATGTCAGAAAAACAAATCAGAACTTACACTCCCAGCTGGTTTATTGCAACCATTGCCCATTCCATAGCAAAAATGGGACAATATCTCAATGGAATTCATCACCGGGTTGCCCAAATATTTGGGTAAGGATTGCATATATGTGGTAGTGGATAGATTGAAAAAATTTGCTCATTTATTTGCTCCTACATCATATTTTAGTGCTGCAAAAGTGGCTGATATTTTTTTCAAAGAAATCTTTAGATTGCATGGGCTCCCCAAGAGCATTGTAATTGATATAGATAGTAGATTCATGGGTGATTTTTGGAAAGAAATTTTTAGATTGGTGGGAACTCAGTTGAATCCAAGCACAAGATATCATCCACAAACTGATGGAAAAACAGAGAGGGTGAACCAATGCTTGGAAGGGTACCTAAGAAACTATGTGGGAGAGCAACAAAAAGCATGGACAAAATGGCTACACTTGGGTGAGTTTTGCTACAACACCACTTTTCATATGTCAATAGGGATGTATCCTTTCAAAGAATTATATGGTTATGATACACTTACCTTGGTTGAGATGATATTTGGTGATAATAGAGCTCCAAAAGCTAAATATTGGGTGGAAGAGAGGCAATAAATTTTAAAGCTTTTGAAAGACTATTTGCAGGTTGCCAAAAATCAGCAAAAACAATATGGAGATAGAAATAGAGAATAAAGAACCTTTCAGGTTAATTATTTAGTATATTTGAGGTTTCAGCTAGATAAACAAACATCTCTCAAAAAGAATGGGGCATAAAAGATAAAACCAAGATACTATGGCCCATACAAGTTAGTTCGGAAGATTGGGGAAGTAGCATATGAGTTGGAACTTCCGGTAGGGAGTAAAATCCATAATGTATTCCATGTTTCTTGTCTCAAAAAATATATTGGTGAGAAAATTGTCACTTCAGAAATACTTCCTCCCTTGGATGATGAAGGTCAGCTCACACTTGTTCCGGAAAATATTTTGAAGACAGGGGAAAGGAGATTGAGAAGCAGAACTATCAAAGAATACTTAGTACAATGAGCCACTTAGCCGAGCGCTCTTGACTCACTAAGAGGGTGTGCGGCACCGTCTAGAAACCTCTCAAGGCCATGGCTAGCTTGATGTTAACTAACGGACTACGCCTACTCATTATGCAGAAACATGTTTTAACTTAACTTAGTCATTTTTTTCACAATTGCAAAAACACAAGAAAGTATGGAAGTTTGCGGGTTGCCTAATGCAGAGCCCGTTTTTAATATTTTCACAAGTACAATAAATGGAGAGGCCAAAACCGGCCACTCTCCGGGCGTGCGCCCAACCTAGCTAAAACACACACTTTTACAAAATCGGAAAAACCCAAGTCAACCTCCATGGAGCGACTAAATTGGCTGCCGAAATGACCGTTGCAAACCCTCACTATAAGCTGCTGCCGCACCACAGAAAACCCAGAAAATGTGCCTCTGTCTGAACTTAGCCTCTGCCGCAGTTCATTTGAGCAGTGTGCTAAAACGAATGCCTACAGAACCCCTGCGCGGATGCCCTAGAAACAGATGTGCGCTTTAGCCAAGCGCACAGTCTACATGAACTGTCCCTTTCCTCAGTGACCTTCGCGTCAATTGTCACTCCTTTGGATTTCTCCTTCCTTGCTTCTTTTCTTGCTTGCTTTGAAATGACTTGCACTTCGTTTACTTATAGCCTTCTAGGTGTCTTGCCCATGTCAACTTGCCATCTTGCTTACCGCATAAGTCACCCCTTGCCGGTTCACCAAGTCAACTTCAAAACACATTTGGCCCACTTAACCATTTCGTTGATGTCACCGCACCAATGTCCACTTTGACTTAGGCATTAAAGGGTCCACTTGCCGAAGCCTCTAGAGTGTCACGTGCACACTTTTCCGGTGAGCCACGCGTCCCCTTACTTTGAATGAAGCTCCCATCTAATTGACCACCGTTCGTCGCTAACCATGCCATTGTGCGTGAGCGCCCGTCGTCCAATTACCGTTGTCCGCACGCCCGTCGGTTTACTTACCAAAGCGCTCTTTTGCCAGAGCGCCCAATTATCCGCACGTTTGTCCATCTGCACATCCATCCGCACGTCTGTCCGTCCGCACACTAGGGCCGCACGCCCACACCAAGGGTCATGCGCCCGTTTACCAAACGCCTTCACTAGCTTGCATGCCCATCCGCACGCTCAAGGGTCGGGCGCCCGTCACCAATGTCATCGTTGCCAAGGGGCACCCGTGCTAAGTTACGTGGGCATTGACCTTGGGGCACCCCACATTCTCAACCTCTGTGTCGGTGGTGAATGTGGGCGCTTGCTACCTTTTCCAAGCGAGAGCACAAATCCATGCCGAACCATCATGTCCACGATACCTTGTCCAAGTGTGCCGCCACTTAGGTGTGTTGAAAAACATGGCCATGAAAACCTCCCCCACTTAAAATTGTTGGCCTTCCTGAGCAACGTCAACCACCGCTACCGCTTTGCACCAACCTGTAAAAACCATCATAATGTGTAGGTCTTCCTGTACACTAGTCTCCGTTCCCTTCTTCTTCGCATGACCTGAGTGATCAGTCCGCTCCATCGTTTCCGTCGGTCACTTCCTCTAGTCCTCCTTGGCAAACTCTGTCACAAGTGAATGAAGACACCACCTTCATCCACACTTGGCTGGGTTTCAGGTTTACTCTTTCTACAACACCCGCTGTCTGTCTACCTTCGCCAAGGGTAGCGATCGTTTCACTTGCTGCACTTAGGTAGAAGAAAGGAAGAGATGGCGCACCTTGCCATCCTCTTTCGCACGCTCCCACGCCTCCTCCTTTTGGCTCCAATACAATAGAAGTGGAACATTGACCCCAAAAATTCCCCCTCCTTCATCAAAAAATCTTTGTGCTTCCGGGTCATCCTGCCACACATTTTTCGTAACTGCGTTACAGCCAAACGTCTTAGCCGAAACTATCCCCTCTCCGCACTGTTTTCCTTCTGCATTCTTGCAGAATTTGACAAGTTTTTCCAGACTTGTCATGGCCTTTTCCACAACCCTTTCCATCGTTTCAAGTCGTTGTTCCACTTGAACAACCGACTCTTTGCTAGCTAATCGTTCTTCCACAGAAACGCCTTCTTCCTTGCTAGTGCCTTCCTTTCCTTTCACCACATCAAGCTGTTCACGACCTGCAGCTACGGTATTCTACAGAGTAGCTGTCAATGCAGTCACCTTCCATCCTCCCCCTGCCTTCTTTGTGGTCTGCACATGGATGGTTCTCTCTCTTGCAAGAAACGCAAAACAGTTAAGGTGGGGCAGCAATGCTACCTTCTCCTTTTTCATAAAGTCTTGTCCAATCACAACTTCAAAGTCATTGAGGGGCACAACGATGAGGTCACTCACCGGTTCCCATTCTCCAATACTTAGAGAAAATTTCTGAGCCACCCCTGCAACTCTCTCAACGCTTGAATTTACTGCCTTGAACATATTCCCTTTCTGTTCGACTTGCAACCCAAGCCGCTTCGCAACCTCCTCGTTAACGAAGTTATGAGTGGCACCACTATCAACTAGTGCCAAAATTTGGTGACCATTCAACTCAATGGACACATAGCTCAACTCACCGTAATTAGGTTCAGCTGAAACCGGTGTCTCCAAGACAACGTTCAACACCTGCATCATGCCAACGGATGGTCCACCCTATTCAACCGTAGCCAACTTCTGCGGCCGCAAAGGACAGTCTTTCGCATAATGATCCTTTGCACAGATGTAATAGGATATTGGCTTTCTTTCATTCTTTTCACCAACTTGCTTGGGATTTTCATCCTCACGTTTTCCTTGACTCCTAGGCTTACCCGAATGCTCCCTCTTGAACTTGCCGTGTTGCTGCTTCCTTCCGCCATCTTCGTTGCCTCTACCTTCGTCACGTCTATCTATTCAGAAGTCATGCAACTTCTTCGTAGCAGAAATTGCCTCAACAAGGGTCTTAACTCTTTGTCGTCGTAAGTTCGCTTGCGCCCAACCTTGAAGACCTTTCATAAAGTGATAAAGGTGATCTTCCTCTCTCATATCCTTTATTTCCAACATCATGCTGGTATAGGCTTTGATATAAGCTTGAATCCTTGTCGTATGATGAATCTGCATCAATTCATTTTGTGCAACCCAACTCTGGTTACCGGGACCAAATTGTGCCTTGAGAGCAGCCTTCATTTGCTTCCAAGTCTCAATCCTCTCTGTGATATTTCCTAAAGCTACATCTTCCGCACAGTTCCTCCACCAAAGCTTTGTTGTGTCGGAGAGAAACATTGCCACAGCATTAACCTTCGCATCATCTGAACATCCCTTCATTTGATCAAGGTACTGCTTGACATCCCAACAGAAATTTCCAAGTAACTTAGAATCACGTGTACCATCAAACGGTTGTGGTTCCTTCATCCTGATTTTCATGGTCACGCCCCCGTTGCCACCACCGTTAGCCAACGCATGTTTCAGCACCTCAATCGTGTCATCTTGGTCCTTGATGTGAAGCTGAAGTTGTTCCACAACTTCCTTAAGCTTCTTAACTCTGTCCACTGTATCTTGCTGCACCACAGCGTGCAAAACATCCATTGCCTCTTTGCACTCTTCAACAGCTTCATTGAATGCTTTCCGCATCCTTTCCATCTCGTCCCGCATAGCTGCAGCCTTTTCTCCATGAGCATAGAGCGCTTCACTGAATTGCTCCATGTTCATCTCAATCGCTGCTAACCTCTGTTTACCTTTGGACTTAGGCTCCCGTTCTTCATGAACGGACTCCTCTCCATCTGAAGGCGCTTCCACTTTTGAGCCAGAAGCCGGATCTGCGTTACGTCTAACCATCTTTCCCTCTACTTGGTCCAAGTAAAGAGTCACGAACCTCGACTCCTCCGAGTTTCGCTACTGTACCATCCGCTTTCGTCTACCAACTTTTCCCTTTCGCTGCTTTGGACAGTTTGCAAGGCTGCCCAAGACGCCTTCCACTTAAGCCTCGATTCCTTCTAACTTCTCTCGCACAACCTTCATCGTTTCAACGGACTTGGTCACAAAGTCACTGTCGCCAAAACTGGCTCCAACACTTTCGTTAACCAATTGAGCGCTTGCCAAATGTTGCTGAAAACCCACGTTTCTGGGTGCCCTGCCAAAGTGTGCCTCTTGCCGAAGGTTCTGAGTGCACCTCTGTGGAGTCACCTTTAAGAGTGTCTAGGAGCGCTGCAGAGTGCTCGTTTTTTGAGCGCACGCCCTTCTCTGAGCGCCTGTCTCTGCGGAGCATCCAACAGTGGAGCGCCTTAACTTAGGCACACATCCAGTCTGCGGAGCTTTTGTCTATCTATAGAGCGCCCTGTGCTGTCTGCGGAATGCTCGCCCTACGGCGCGTTCTGTCTGCGGAGCGCCTGCCCTGCGGTGCGCCCTGTCTGCAGAGTGCCCACCCTGTGGTGCGCTCTGTCTGTGGAGCGCTCATGCTGTGGAGCACTCTGTCTGCGGAGAATCCAAGCTACGGATGCTCACTTCTGAGCCTGCAGAGCATCTGTGAAAACTTTCACCTTCACTGCAACCACCTATCACATGAACTCCTCCAACTTGCAGCTCTGAGCAAAACTTCCCCAATGTCTTAGCTCTGATACCACCTGTCACAGCCCCACTTAGCTCAGCGCTCTTGACTCGCTAAGAGGGTGTGCAGCACCGTCTAGCAACCTCTCAAGGGCATGCCTAGCTTGATGTTAACTAACGGACTACGCCTACTCATTATGCGGAAACATGTTTTAACTTAACTTATTCATTTTTTTCACAATTGCAAAAACACAAGAAAGTATGGAAGTTTGCGGGTTGCCCAATGCAGAGCCCGTCTTTAATATTTTCATAAGTACAATAAATGGAGATGCCAAAACCGGCCACTCTCTAGGTGTGCGCCCAACCTGGCTAAAACACACACTTTTACAGAACTGGAAAAACCCAAGTCAACCTCCACGGAGCGACTAACTTGGCTGCCGAAATGACCGCTGCAAACCCTCACTGTAAGTTGTTACTGCACCGCAGAAAACCCAGAAAACGTGCCTCTGTCTGAACTTAGCCTCTACCGTAGTTCGTTTAAGCATTGTGCCAAAACGACTGCTTGCGGAACCCCTGCGTGGATGCCCGAGAAATAGATGTGCGCTTTAGGCAAGCGCACTGTCTACATGAACTATCCCTTGCCTCAGCGACCTCCGCGTCAACTGCGGCTCCTTTGGATTTCTCCTTCCTTGCTTCTTTTCTTGCTTGCTTTGAAATGACTTGCACTTCGTTTACTTATAGCCTTCTAGGTGTCTTGCCCATGTCAACTTGCCATCTTTCTTATCGCACAAGTCACCCCTTGCTGGTTCACCAAGTCAAATTCAAAACACACTTGGCCCACTTAACCATTTCGTTGATGTCACCGCACCAATGTCCACTTTGACTTAGGCATTCAAGGGTCCACTTGCTGAAGCCTCTAGAGTGTCGCGCGCACACTTTTCCGGTGAGCCACACGCCCCCTTACTTTGACCGAAGCACCCATCTAATTGACTGTCGTTTGTCGCTAACAGTGCCATTGTGCGCGCGTGCCCATCATCCAACTGCCGTTGTCTGCACGCCTGTCGGTTTACTTACCAAAGCGCTCTTTTACCGGAGCGCCCAACTGTCCGCACTTCCGTCCATCCGCACATCCATCCGCATGTCTGTCTGTCCGCACACTAGGGCCACGTGCCCAGACCAAGGGTCATGCGCCCATTTACCAAACGCCTTCACTAGATTGCATTCCCATCCGCACGCTCAAGGGTCACGTGCCTCAAAGGGGCTGCGCGCCCATCACCAATGTCATCATTGCCAAGGGGCGCCTGTGCTAAGTCACGTGGGAATTGACCTTGGGGCGCGCCACATTCCCGACCTCTATGTCGGTGGTGAATGTGGGTGATTGCTACCTTTGCCAAGCGAGAGCACAACTCCATGCCAAACCGTCATGTCCATGAAACCTTTCCCAAGTGTGCCGCCACTTAGGTGTGCTGAAAAACCCCCAAAAATTTCAAGTCGAACCATTTCATATTTTGTGATAAATGAGCCATGAGCACCTATAGACATTTTATAATTTTCTAGGAATCCATGAATTGGGTTTTGCTCAAATTTTCTGTGCTGGAGCATTATGATGAACTTAACATGGTAACCAAAAATAAGCCCAACCCAATAGTTAAATCTAAGAAAGTCAACAAAAAAAATCTTCATAATTTTAGGACATGGTGGTGGAATTTGACAATATTCAAAATTTATGTCCAAAAAATATTTAATATGCACATCTTCATAAAAGTTTACAGTTGCATTCAAGTAAACAATATATTCAATTAAGTAATACAAGTACATTAAAAGAAATTACGAGTATGAAAATGTAAGTTTCATGTTCATAGATACAAATTAAATTAGAACATATAAAAATAATCAATAATAATTATTTATCATCATTCAACCATGTGCCTTCACAATCTTTTCGAACATAATCCATGTCACCATCACCTACAACTTCATCATCTTTGCATTTTTCCCCTTCAAAGTCTACAACACTCGATAGATTTGCATATCTCAATTCATATGTGTTACTGTTTCTCAACCCCTTTGGAGGGCATTTCAGAATTACATAGCAGCCATTCTCTACATGATGTTGTACATAGAATACTTGTTTTTCTTGTGATGCTAGAATAAATGGATCATCTTGCACTCTATCCTTACTTGAGCATCTCTTGAGATTCATCAATGTGAAACCAATTTCATCAACTTTCATTCCATTTTTCTTGGGTACATCTACCCAATCACATTTGAACAAGGGGTAGTGTACACAATGGTAGTCCAATATGATTATTTCTTGGATCACTCCAAAATATTTTGTTGTCTGAAATATATGATTTTTGTCTTTTTCACTTGATTTCATTAATGTTTGTGACTCTATGTACACACCACTATTTTGTGGGGCCCTAACATTCTCTATGCTTTTCATTTGAAATCTAAACCAATTGGTTAAGTAGCTGTCATACTTAGTTGCATAGATTCTTGGGCCACGTTCCAACCATTTAATGGGATCAAAAATATTTTGTTTCCCTTCCACCTGTAAAGTATATAATTTTGTTAGAAAACCATGCACTTTCAAACTATATAAAAAGAAGCTTAGTTTAACACATCATAATTGTCTCATTTAATGTATTTTAAATAATTTTAATGACAAAAACATGATATCATTACCTCCTTTAATAACCAATCACTATATTTTTGGTTGTGGATATTTTGTAACAACGATTCATCTTTCTTGCCTTGCATGTTTCTACTACCGATTTAAGTCAAGTCCATCCTAATTTCCAGCTATGTCAATGAACATTTTTGTTTTCCTAGATATTTTGATAAATTATAATAAAAAATGATCTTATAAGATTGTGCTTATTATGATTTTATAATATTGTGCTTAATACTTACATGTATATTGTGCAAGACCCACCCGTGGGCTTGTAACAAACTAGTTTTATCCAATTGAATAGAAGTTACAATAGATAAGGCCTTCTGATAAGGACCAAACTCTCCTTCTTCATCATCCCAAGTGTCATTTCAACATATCCAACAAAACATTTTATGGATTCCCCACAGTGTATTTTTCAGCTATGCACCCTTCTAGCTTATTAGTGTCCTTCACATAACTTTTAAACACTTTTACGTTCCTACAAAAAAACACACAAAATTTTTAGTCAAGTCTAAAGTATGAATAAACATTTGTTAGTGATGTACTATATGCACATAATATGTTGGAACCAAATGTGGATTTGTACATATAGTAAAATATCACTTATCTTTCAAAAGGGTACATCCATTTGTATGTGACTGGGTCACAATAACATAGCTCTCATACCAAGTGTAGAGTCAAATGTATCATTATTTCAAAGAACAAGTGGGGGGAATATTTTTCAAGTAATAAAAATGTATACACAACATCATTTTATAAGTTTCCAAGATCTATTGGATCCACCATTTTTTCACAAATTCTTCCATAAATGAAGCAAGGCTTACAAACTATGTTTCACACTACTTTTGGTAACACATGGCGCAATGCTATAAGGAGTTGTTGCATGAGAAAATTAAAATCATGTTATTTCATACCGTGAAAATTAATCTCTTCCACAGATATATGATTTCTAGGATTTGAACTATAACCATCAGTCACTTTTAATGTGAACAAAACAACACAAAGTGTCCCCCCCTTTTTTTTGAAAGAGTGTATGGTGTAGGTGGAAGAAATATTTTTTTCTTTGGTACTGTGGCCATAGTGACCTCCTTATAGCGAAGCATTGTAATTCATCACGAGAATTTTTCCATCCTTTGATTTTCCTTTTATATCTAGAAGGGTGCCAAAAATATGTTCACATACATTTTTTTCTGTGGATTGCATCTAAAATTTGATGTACTAGGAGTTTTTGCAACCAAGAATATCAAAATGGATGCACGATAATATGGAAGATACATTAAAAAATGGATTAAAATAAGACATAAACTAGTGAAAACCTTCTAGCCTCATACATTTAATAATTACCTAGAATTAATGTGTGTTACATACCTCCCAATATGGAAAATTGAATAGAATTGGCCTTTTCTTCCACACAACAACGATGGAATTTTCACCTTTATATATATTACTTTCACCCTTCCCCAATTCTCTTCCTTTTCTTCTGTCTCTGAAAAAATATTTTCCACTTGTACAGTTTTGGGTGCAATGCGATGCTCAGGATTCATGTTAAATGGTCCTTTTCTAGAACGATACTTATGATTTGCTGGAAGATATATTTTGTTTCCCATGTACACACACTTCCTAATAAAATTGAGATACTCTGAATTTGTGTTCCTTCCACATATGAGACATGCATAAAATCCTTTAGTGGTGCAATAAGCCATATTTCCATAAGCAGGAAAGTCATGGATTACCCACATCAATATAGCCTCCATATTAAAGAATTACCTTGAATGAAAATCATATGTCCTTACCCTTTCATCTCATGCTACATTTATTTCCTCTACTGAAGGTTCCTTTAACACATCTATGTCATTTCTCGGTTTCTTCGGACTAGATACTAACAATGACAACACACAAAAGTTCCTTTTTGTGCATAACCATGGAAGAAGGTTATACGTGACTAGTACTTCTATCCAAACACTTTATACACTCCTCAAGTTTTTAAAAGTATTAAATACATCAACTACCATTACAATTTGCACATTGCGAGGATCGATGGAAAAATTAGGCCATCTAGAATCTATAGTTTTCCATGTTGGGCTATCAAATGGGTAGCGCATTATTCCATCATCACTTGCATTCTCATGAAGCCATCTCATTTTTGCGAGATGTGTGGAGATATATAACAAAATAATAATTTTAATATATACATTACAATACATCAGAAGAATAAAGAATATAATATGTGAGTATGTTCATATTACATGAAGGTACAAGCCACGATAGAATTAAAAGATTTCAAATTCATACCTATACATTCTCTTCAATATTGGAACTATGGGGAAATACATCAGCACTTTTCTTGGTACACCTTTACGCACCTTTCCAGAATGAGGATCAACCTTCCATATAGATTTACCACATGTTGGGCATTCAACTTTATTTTCATATTTTCCCTTGTATAAAATGCAATCATTATTGCATGCATGTATCATTTCATAGTCCAAAACCAATGATTTAATCATCCTTTTTGCAGCATATGCAGTACATGGAAGTGTATTTTATTTAGGAATCATTTCTCTCTGTAACTTCAATAATTGGGTGAAACTTGTGTCGGATCATCCATTTCTCACTTTAAGGTTGTACAATTTCATAGTGGCTGATATCTTAGGGAAACTAGTGCAACCTGAGTATAATGGTTTCTTGTAATCATCAATTAAATTCTAATATTCATTCATTTCATACATTGATGTTTCTTGGCCATTTTCACTATTTGCATATGGATTTTCATTAAAACATTCATAAGCATCATTCACCATTTGAACCATATGATCATCAATCATGGTTGCATCATCAACATCATTGTCATTATGAGGAACACCAATATTCTCACGTCCCCACCCCTCATACCGAGGATGGAGAGGACGCGACCAACACACTGCTGCTGTCAATCCGGCAAAATAACCCCCTGAACTTAAAAACATAAACATGCATTGGGTTAAAACATAACAAATGCATAAATCATTAACATGCATTAAACGTGAATATATACACGGATGCATAGTGCATTTTGCAGCGGAACAAAAACTCATTCGCTCAAACATTCAAACATTCAACATGCTCATTTTAATTCATAAAACAAATAGTTTGCAGAGATTAAGTACAAGAATAAAAGTAAATACTTATCTTGTAATGACGCTGTCCTGCAACTAGCTACGTCGCTGCAACGTTCCACCCAAACCATAGGCCACTGTGCGCATCAATCTCTCAACACCACTTCCACCCCCAAGTTGGGTATGATTCCACAAGGAACTAAGGAACAACAGGCTCATACACATAGCCAAGTACATATCAAACCTAGCCAAGCCAAAAATACATTTGGGTTTATTAGGATACTAGTGGAACAAGCCAATCACATAAGGGTTCCTTGGACTTACTCAGCCATGCCAACAATCACACCTAAAACACTGTCATACCCTCTAACAGACAAGTCTATTGGAATTACTCAGCCAAGCAAACACTTTGCATCAAACAAATAGTAAACCAATTAATCAAAACATAGCCACACACAACGGATGGATATGAGCAAAACATTTATTGGAAACCAAAACGAAATGGATGAGGGGAACAACACCCTGGAACATCAAATATGCTTTTAGGAAACATTCTTGTGCATATTCAACCACCACAACCCCCAAATCAAAATATGATCTTAGAAAACATCTCTGAGCATTATCAGAGCAAAAACGACCATCATTCACACCCAAAACAGGAGATCTTGGTTCCCTAACCACTGAGAAACACAAAAGAAAATTTATGGGCATGGAACAGTGAGGAAAATATCAGGAAATCATGGGGAAAATGCCCAATAAGCTCAGCTACCTGAGGAAGACCAAAAATGACCTCTTGAAACCCCCAAAACGTGAATCACTGCTGCACATTCAATGAACAAAACAAAAATGCTACGACAATGAGGAAAACCACAACAAAAATGCCCAGGGAGGATCCCAGCCACTGAGCATTGCCCAAATCGAATTCCCAACCATGGTAAAAATGAAGGAACAACAAAAACGTGAGGGAGAATGCCCCCAACCATCTCCAACTGCGTGAGGAAGCAAATGCATAGGTGAATAATGGCTTAGGAAGGCATTTCCCAACATTTACTTGCCCAAGAAGCCAAAAAAAAGTTTTCCAAAAATGGGTAACTCCCCATATTCGAATTTGACCTCCATACCTTTCCCATCCCAAGGCAATAACTTCCTTCACCAATTTTAGATGACTGGGCATAAAAGAAAAAAAGGGTGTTTGACAACTTGATGGCTTTTCCCTTTGACATTTGGCCTTTTTCCCATAGGATCAAAGGTTTGAATAATTCCCCCTCCATATTCCTTGTGAAACCATGCCCCCATCTCTTTAACGTTGCGGTGCGTAGCTAGTCATGGTATTTTATTAATGTAGCATTTTACATGGTGTCTCAAACACATTGTGCCTGGATAGCACATAAACCACCGGCATCGATTTTAATCGTCGATACATAAGACACTAAATCCATGGTGGGGCCTTTGCCTTGAGCTCCACAACATGATTTAATATAATATTTACATCATATGCAATTTAATACCATGGGTTCAAAACCAGGGTGTTACATTCCCCTCCCCCTTCAATAACACTGTCCTTAGTGCTTTACAATATCGAACAAAATTTTTATACTGGCATCGCCCTCGGTGCTCTGCATATTTGAACAAAGTGCCAATCGCATGGAATCCTTCAGCTCCCACGTATCCTCTTCAGGACCGCTGTGATTCCTCTGCACCTTTATCTATCCAATGGCACGATCTGGAACTCATCCAAGTCCTTGCTTGCGTGCATCAACACACACCACATGATCTACTTCTAGTCCTAGAGATCCTTCTCCTCAGCTTGGGACATTTATGATGTCCTTGGCGATCAACAATCCCTATGCTCAAGCCCCCAACCAATGAATCAATTACCATGTTAGTATTCACAATATTTTCTAGAATCATATATGAATCACATCAACATGTATATTGACATAAAATTGACAAGAACCAAATACTTATCTGCCTAAGTATCTTCTTTGGTTCCACAGGTGTTTGGCTTGGCTCTATACAACCATGGCACCAACAAAACATGTCCCACCCCACACAAGGATGGTACCTCTTCTCTGCAATACAGTCCCTCGAGCGTACTCACCATTTTGGTGCTTTCTAGGGTGTGCATTAAAAGGTAGCCAAATTTCTGCAAGCCTCAGATCACCTGAAAATACCCCTCAATCGAGGTCGGACATCTATGTTCTTGAGACCAACACCTCTTCGGGTGCTTCAATAGAAGTGATGTTCAATATCCTGCACCACCTCTAGGTGCTTACCAAGCTTAGGTGCTTCCTTTATGAACACCACAACATATGCAATTCATATGCCAGATTCATTTCTATAGGATGCAATCTATAACATATTTTTAAAATCATGGTAGCATCATATGCTCAAGTGTATTTACAGAAAATCAACATCAATCAAAAGTTTGATAAGTAAACAAAATACTTATATGTATAGCATCTCTTCAATCGGGATCCTTTCAGCTCCCCTTGAGAGCCTAACACCTTCCTGGGTGCTAAATAAAAGCTCTAGCTTAAGGGCCCAATACCTCCTCCAAGTTCTTACCAATGCTCAGGCGCTTCCTTTCCAAACATCATAATACCTATGGGTTATTCTCTTCACGGAGCCCCCACTCTCGTGACAGTCCCCTTACGACATGAATGTGTGCGGAAAGAAGTCTAACCAGATGTCTTACACCCTAGGCGTCCCCAGTGATGCATACCGGTGCCTAGTTGGCAGGGGGGAGAAGCTATGTACTGAAGTACATCCTTCCAGAGGATCCATGTACTCCTTGTACATGTTTGCATCATCTCACTCGTGTTACATATAGAAATGAAGGTTTTCATTAGATGTGATTATAAAAATAATTGCAATCATAGGTTTCCAAACCTATTCCAAGCACATTCCTTCGAGAAGCTATGTACACCTCGTACATCCCTCCAAGGAACCATGTACATCTAGTACATATTTCCATCATCTCACATGCGTTTCATACAAGCATGCAGTTTACATGAGATGTACCAATACAAATAATTGCAATCATAGGTTTTCAAACCTATTCCAACACATTCCTTCGAGAAGCTATGTACACTCAGTACATCCTTTCGAGGAGCCATGTACACCTAGTACATCCTTCCGAGGAGCTCTGTATCCCATACACATCCTTCCGAGAAGCTATGTACTCCAAGGGAATACTTTCATCATCTCACCTGCTTTACATACAAGCATGCAGTTCACATGAGATGAGATCATAAAAATTTAATCATAGATTTTCAAATCTAATTCATGCATACATGATTTCCCAATATCAAACAAACAATAACATTGATAGTCAAATAAGAATCTGAGTTCCCAATCCTGATTTCTACAGAAAATCATATTTTTGAAACCATGAGGCCATCCTTATATTGTTTGGATTTTTCAAGTGGGAGTACTTATCCCTTACTTACACACGCTTCCCATAACCTAGACATTTACGTACAACATGTCATCCTGACACAATTTTTCAATCAGCCAAACACTCACAGTTAGCAACACGAAACTTTAGACATCTAGCAATGCCAGATAAGTATATTCGTGGTTAATGTGATTCAAAACCATCACAGGAGATCACAATCTCCCATAATCAACAGAAAAACTTGCAATCTGAAGTTTCAAAACCTATTTTCAGTCATGAGACCCTTCTCATGGCACCTGACAACTTCCCGCCCTGGGTTTCATTGGGCACAACCATGATGCTCTGCTCAGGTCATTCTACCCGAGTCTTCAGGAAGTCCTCATATGTATGCCCATACACACAAGGTACATTTCCTCATGGAAATACAAGTTCACATGCAGCCTTCCTTAGCCTATACATAGGCTCCACTTTACCTACAGAATCTTCTTGAGTGAGCTTCCTGCAATACCTTGCAAGTCACACAAAAGATCTTATATATGTTAAATTTCTTGGAGCAGGCCAATTCATCATGGCCTCAATATTTTTAGGGTCTCCAGATATTCCTTTATCTGAAATAATGTGACCCAAATGATGAATTCTATCTTCATAGAAGTCATAGTTTCTCAACCCTGCATACAACTTATGCTTCCTGAGCAATTTCAAAGTCAGCCTCAAATGTTCCACATGTTTTTCCTCATAAATAAGAATGCCAGCAAGGGAAACAAAAACAAACCTGCCTAGATACTTACTTAAAACATTATTCATGAGGCACATGAATGTAGCTGTTGCATTTGTGAAACCAAATGGTACCACTACAACTCATAAGAACCATACCTTGCCTTGAAGGTTGTATGATGAACATCTTCCTCCTTGATCCTTACCTGCTGGTTACTAGACCCCAAGTCAAGCTTGGAAAACACCTTTTGATCCTCTCACTTGATCAAAGAGGTCATCGATCCTATGCAAAGGATACTTGTTCTTTGGCAGTGACCACCCCGTTCAACTGTCTAAACCAATACACAATCAAAATGTATCATCATTATCTTTCTCAAACCAAACAGGTGCTCCCCACTGGAACACACTTGGCCTGACATACTTCTTTTCCCACAACTCATGCAGTTGCATCACTAGCTCTAGAAAGTCTAGTGTACTCACCCTGTAGGGCATATTGAACATTGGTGCATCCCTCAACACGAATTCAACTTGTGAGATCAACGTCCCTCTTTGGAGGAAGCCAAGGAAATTCATCAGGAAAACATTCCCGAATTCTCGTAACATATGAAATCCCTCCCAACTAGGAGTATCATTCTCTACTGCCTCCAAGACATGAGCTGCACAAACTTTGCAACCTTTCCCACAGAACTTCTTCAGTTGCATTGCTAAAGACTCCCTTTCAGAGATCACTTCTGGAATGCCTTTCACAACCTTTATGTTGCTTCTTCATCCAAGCACTTCAAAAGTCTTGTTGTAACAATCAAGATTTTCTCTATGTGCTTCTAACCAATCCATTACAATCAGAATGTAGTAAGAACTAGGTGGGAGAACATTCAGATCTTTATAAGTGACCTGACCATTCATAACCAATGGACATTCCCTTACCACCTCACTGAATTTTTCCTTGGTTCTAGTGGCTAGTTGTACTAACCATGACCTTCTAGGATTTGACTTCTTCAAAGCACACATCTCAACAAATCCAGGGGCAATATAGCTGGGAATCGATCCAAGATCAATCAAAATAGAAATAGTATGTTCAACAATACTATTATCAATATGCAAGTGTCATCCCCTGTCTATCTCCATGAGACCATGTCATCTCGTCTTTGAATTTAGAATAACTTCTGGCTTTAGTCCATTCCAAGGATACATGGATACCTTTCTTCTTCTTTATTTACTTATGGTGCCACCTTACAAGGTCCAACATAAGTTATTCCTATAGATATACACAATCCATCAATGTTAAAACATTGAATTTATTATCTCCCATTGACCTTCTTAACAACACATTCCTTTGCTGGTCTGAACCTTCCCAAGATTTCATGAGGCGTTCAACTATTCCTTCTTTTGTACCATATTTTCTAAGATGAGGTTATCTTCTTGTCACAACAATGAACATATTACCCTGTCAATGGTTCAATTATGCCTTTGCTCAAGGCATCCATTCTATGTACTTCAATACCATCGTCATATGGTGTCCCTTCATCTATAACAAAATGACGTTTTGCTTTATAGAAATGTCCTTGTACATATCTTTTCCTTCCTTCATCTTCTTATCATATTCAATTGACTGTCTCAAGGGGATGATGGGGGTCAAGGGGGCTTTCCCCCTTGTGGCTTCCATGCACCACTGCAGGGTGGGTTGAGGGCAGTGTCCTCGTTATTTTTTTTTTTTTGTAAAAAATTGGATTTTGCGTAATCTGGTGCATAAATTCATTGCCATTTTTAAAAATCTTTCTAGCCCTCGAAATCCCACTGAAAAGCCTACTGAAAAATTCCTGTTTCGGAGAAAATTTCATTTTTCCTCCGATCGGTGAAACTTAGCTGACGTATCGGCTCCATCTTTCTTTTCCTTCCACCACGTCGGAACCTTCTTCAGGTTTCCTATGATTTTCTCCGCCACTACATCAGAAGGTTTTGTAATTCTTACCCTCCGCGGCCTTCCGCCGTTGCGGAAGACTTCCCAAGTCTTTACCCACCGTGGCGGATACATCTTCATTTTTCATCCACTACATCATCAAAAATATTTTTGGTTTTCACCCGCTGCGGACCCTCCATTGTTGCAGCTTGCTTTCGGCCAACACAACCACCATTGCAGTTCTATCTTCTTTTTCTTCCCACCGCCATTGCAACTCCAACTTCTTTTTCTGCCCACTACCGTTGGCTTCAATATATTTTTCCACCCATCATCGTTGTGGCTCGAATTTCGGTTTCCACCCACCGTTGTGGAAGATTCTTCTTCTTCCAACCGATTTCCTATACTTAGGAATTTTTTTTTTAAAATTTCCTTTCATCTTCTTCTTCCATCCACCGTAGCGGCTCGATGTTCATCTTTCATTCGTCGTATCGGCTCAATATTCATATTTTCTTTGCTGCTACGCATCAACTCTATCTTCCTTTCTCCGCCACTGCAACAACTAAAACTTCTCATGCCTGCCGCAGCCGCGGCTCCTCTCTGGAAAACCTGGCCGCCATTGCGGCTCGATCATCAAATTACAGCTGTCGTTGCAGATCAAATGGTAAAACCCATCCGCTCTATCGGCAAGAATCAGGCAATCATAGCCACCGTTGCGGTTCGATTCTGAAAATTCATCCACTATTGTCAGCTCAATTTAGTTATCTTAGCTGTTAAGGAAGAATTTTCACACTTAGAATTTGTTTTTTTTAAATTTCTCCTGTCTGCTGAACACACATAGAGGTTGCTTCCAGCCTTTGTTAACTTCTCTTCATGGCCCATAGAGGCCTAATGCTGCAACCTTGAGCTCTGATACCACACTGTCACGTCCCCACCCCTCCTATCAAGGATGGAGAGGACGCGACCAACACACTGCTACTGTCAATCGGGAGAAATAACCCCCTGAACATAAATACATAAACATGCATTGGGTTAAAACATAATAGATGCATACATCATTAACATGCATTAAACATGAATACATACACGGATGCATAGTGCATTCTGCAGCGGAAGCAAAACTGATTCGCTCAAACATTCAAACATTCAACATGCTCATTTTAGTTCATAAAACAAATAGTTTGCAGAGATTAAGCACAAGAATAAAATTAAATACTTATCTTGTAATTACGTTTTCCTGCAACTAGCTACGTCGTTGCAAATTTCCACCCAACCATAGGCCATTGTGCTCATCAATCTCTCAGCACCACTGCCACCCCTGAGCTGGGCATGATTCCACAAGGAACTAAGGAACAACATGCTCATACACATATCCAAATACATATCAAACCCATCCAAGCCAAAAATACATTTGGGTTTATCAAGCTACTAGGGGAACACACCAATCGCATAAGGGTTCCTTGGACTTACTCAACCAAGCCAACAATCACACCCAAAACACTATCATACCCTCTAACATACGGGTCTCTTGGACTTACTCAGCCAAGCAAACACTTTGCATCAAACACACAATCAACCAATTAATTAAAACACAACCACACACAATGACTGGATATGATCAAAACATTTATGGGAAACCAAAATGAAATGGATGAGGGGAACAACACTCTGGAACATCAAATACGCTTTTAGGAAACATTCTTGTGCAGATTTGGCCACCACAACCCCCAAATCGAAATCTGATCTCAGAAAACGTCTCTGAGCATTGCCGGAGCAAAAACGACCATCATTCACACCCAAAATAGGAGATCTTGGTTCCCTAACCATTGAGAAACACAAAAACGAATTTATGGGCATGGAACAGTGAGGAAAACATCAGGAAATCATGGGGAAAACTCCCAACAAGCTCAACTGCCTGAGGTAGACCAAAAACGACCTCTTGAAACCTCCAAAATGTGAATCATTGTTGCACATTCACTGAACAAAACAAAAACGGGATTTCCCAGCTATGACAATGAGGAAAACCACAACAAAAACGCCCAGGGAGGATCCCAGCCAATGAACATTTCCCAAATCGAATTCCCATCCATGGGAAAAATGAAGGAACAACAAAAACGTGAGGGAGAATTCCCCCAACCATCTCTAGTTGCGTGAGGAATAAAATGCATGTGTGAATAATGGCTTTGGAAGGCATTTCCTAGCATTTACTTGCCCAAGAAGCCAAAAAAACGTTTTCCAAAAATGGGCAACTCCCCAAATTCGAATTTGACCTCCATACCTTTCCCATCCCAAGGCAATAACTTCCTTCACCTATTTTAGATAACTGGGCATAAAAGACAAAAATGGTGGTTGACAACTTGATGGGTTTTCCCTTTGACATTTGGCCTTTTTCCCATATGATCAAAGGTTTGAATAATTCCCCCTCCCTATTCCTTGTGAAACCATGCCCCAATCTCTTTAACGTTGCGACGCGTAGCTAGTCGTGGTATTTTATTAATGTAGAATTTTACATGGTGTCTCAAACACATTGTGCCTGGCTAGCACATAAACCATCGTTATCGATTTTAATTGCCGATACATAAGACACTGAATCCATGGTGGGGCCTTTGCCTTTAGCTCCACACCATGATTTAATACAATATTTACATCATATGCAATTTAATACCATGGGGTCAAAACCGTGGTGTTACAAATAACATTTGTAGGCAATGTCATAGCCTCATAAACATGATTATCATATTCTTGTTCGAATATGTGTTCATCAACCTGTCTTTTGGATATCACAAAATAGAATGTAAAGGAAAACAAAATTAGAAACATCAATATTGTTTAAATTGAACATTCTTAGGGAAAAATGTATTTTTTTCACACAATTGATCCTCAAACAACATTGCACACATAATATTGGGATCACTTCCATTACATTTTCCATACCATTAAATGTGAAATTTCTCTAGGTAAATCATGTATCTTGTTTCCATAGCATTTCTTTCCCGTATTAGATATAGATGCCTAGAAGAGATAATAAAAAAAAAACAAGTCAAATTTTCTCTATGTAGTATTTTTATGTAAATTAAAATTTATTACTAATATTATCTACATGGAAATGATACTTTCATTCAACAATATCCTATGTTCATACCTGATTAGGATCCCTCTCTTCATTGGAAATACAAATTTTATAGGAAATCATTATACCATGAATCATAAAGTGGTCTTGTACTTCCTCCAATGCTAGTACTGCAAGATTGCAACATTTTTTACAAGGGAATCTCATGTTCTTCTTATCCTCTAAATGCATCATAGAAAAATCTATGAATTTTTTAACCCAATCTTGATATTCCTTTGGCATTCTACATATAACTAAATTGCCCATCACTTTAAGATAAATAAGTACAAGTTGCAACAAAGACATATTCTATATCATATCATATCAAAGAATTAAATATAGAAAATATACATAGTCTTCAAATTTGTCCAATCCTTTTTTTTGTCCATTAGAAATTACAATAAACACAATTTATGCAAGTATATCCTCAAGGATATACATGCTCAACAACTCAAAAAAATATTGGATTATCTAAAGAAAGTAAATGTTACTGTTAATGTTAATTTCAGTTTAACATTACAAACGAGCTCAATATCAAATAAAGTATAAACCAAGTGGAAATTCAAATTCCATGATACATATTGAAAATAACATCCTCATACACACATGGTAGGAGAAGGTTTCTTTCAATTGAGCTCTGGGGCAAGGGTACTTGTAAAGCTCTGAACCAATGGAAAATTGCTCAATTGACATTGTAACAATAGATTACAAGAAAATTGTATGGTTTCACCCGTAAAATAATGTTTCACTATTGGAATATTCAAAAGAAAAATGAATATCATAAGGGAAATAAGAACTGAACTAATGAATTAAGAACACAACTACTTACATTATCAACTCTCAAAATTCAACTACTTACTTCATCACCTCTAACTATTTAAAAAGATAAAAATACATATACTAATTCATTAGTTGGTTGTTATGATCTTTAAACAAAGACAAAAGAGACAAACCTAGAATTTACATGTACCATCTTTTTATAAAAGTAATTCAAAAAACTGAGCTGTCAAACTTCATGGACCCCTTATTCCAAAACCAACTTCCATATGGAGTTGGGGTTCTAGGCTGGCTGAGTGATGGATTATTTATTACATTATCAACTAGATTTGTTTGCTGAGTGTTGGATCATTTATCGGTCTTGATATACAATAAAAATTTCCTTTATTGTTTCCAACGATATGAATGTGCATAGATCCAAACATATTCATCCTAGATCCACTTCGTGCTATTATTGGAAGGTGAAAGAATGCTTCATTTAATGGCCTAAACACACCCAATTTTTTTCTTAGTGCAATACTTTCATAGAGGGGTTCTCTTATTCATGAAAAGAATAGAGGCCACATTTCCACTATGGCCCTAACTTCCAAGAAAAGTGAATCTAACATTAACAAAGTTCCCGACAGTTGTTGTTAGATAATGGGATAACATCTACCTACCCCTCATTATCTTGCTCAGATTTCTTTGGGGACCTCTTTGTTTCAAATGGCCAAATCCAAGATAACTTATCCTTCTTACACATGGCCTGACAATAAATTTGATTTTTTTGTATACATTTTTATGATATTGGAGGTAACCAATACTCCCTCCATTTGGAGCATTGAGCAAAGGAGATGAACCATCGAATTTTAGTTTTCTATATTAAGAATTTGCAATGAGAAATTTTTCTGGGTCCAACAAAGTTCAAATTACATACGTGTTTTGAGAGCCTAAATGACGAGAATGTCAAACCTCATTAGAAGTAAGTGAAGGTTTATTTGTTTGCAATTCTTGTTGTACCCTTTGCAAGAACAAACCATGGAAAAGAGAAAACTAAAAATTTCTAAAATAGAATAGGCTAATAGTCACATAAATGATGCCATATTATCTCTCTTATGAAGTACATATTTTTAGCTACATGGAGATTTTTTACGACATGACCTAACTTCCAAATCTGGTAAACTTGAAAAGGTTATCCAAATCTCACAATACTAAGATTTTTCTTGCTAGAAGAATCCAATAGTTAGAATATAGTTTCAATGGGAAATGGGAGAGGACAAAATTGGCTTAATTTTTTTTGGAAAATGAAACTCAACATGAAGTAGTAGAAATTTTAGGTGTATTATTCAACTAGAATAATAACCAACATAAATAATAGAACATGTGATTTCAATACAATTTCATTAAGCATAGGAAATGGGAAATGAGGAGTTCAATGTTGCTTCAAAATACTAATGCAATAAGTGATTTAAATGGATATTACATGTCATGTGATACATTAAGAAAATGAATCATTAAATACTGCAATTAATTCATTATTCTAAAAAAATGATCTTTGCAATGAGAAACCTTCATATTACAAACACTTGGATTTATTAATATCATAATTGTTAATGTACATAGTGCAAAAAGTGTTTGAAATAACTTGAAATACACAACAAAGATAAAATAGACCAATACAATAAGATCAAGGAAAATGTTTTAAAATATGACCATTAATGACCCTATATCTAAAGAAACGTATGAGATTCAAATGATGTAATTCGCTGAATAACTAAGCTCTCTTTCACTTGAAAAATAATCAACTCTCTATATTTCATTCTTTATTACATATATATTTTAGATCTTAGTTTCTTGATCGTCGTTAATGGTCTGTTCTGATTGACGGGGAAACACAATAGATATCGTTCTCATCGTCCCACAACACATTCAATATTGTCTCAAATCTTATTCAATGCTATATCCCGTTAGCTTCAACCTATTGGCCCACGTTCACTTGAGCGGAAGTGGAGGCTTCATTTTTGTTGTTGCTAGAGAAACGCTAGATGAATGACTAATCCTTTTCCTTAGTATGTTTGTGTGCTTTCATCCTTCTATATTTCATGTCCAACTGGGTATACTGATCATATGAGGGACTTAGAAACACCCAAAATATCCATTGGATTTCCAAGTACAACTCAAATTCATTTATTAGCTGGTTTACTATAATATAACCCTTTAAAGGTGAAGTCATACCATTGAATTTAATGTTGTCATTTTTTTGATGTATCAAAATCCTTATCATATGCTTCCTTTTGATCAAAGTACCATTTTCTTCCCAAAAGGGAGGAACCCCTTTCCGAAAATTTGACTGAAATCTAGCCTTGAAAGGCTTTGTTGTATTAGTTATCCACTTACAGTGCCCTTGAATTGACTGAATCTTTTGTCTCAAACTCAAAACTTGATTTGCATCCATAATTAGTTTATTTATATATGACACCTTCAATCTCTTCAATTCACCCCATGATCTTAAATTGAGATACATGATTGCTCTCTCTACCTGATTAGGCATATCTCCTAGTTTCTCCCATAATATTCTTATAGCATTTTGGACCTTATTCACCAACAAATCATCATAATACGTAACAATAAAGTGGTCCCACCCCTTATAACTTACTCTTAAAATTTTATCACAAATGTGCTTTCTAGCTCTAATTAAGTGGACTATGCTTGTTTTTATTTTCTTTAACTTCTCAACTTATTTTCGTAAATATTCCTCTGTATCCTGAAGCTTTGCTATGTTTTCATCTATCTCTTTAATCTGGTCTTACAAAATATGATTTTGTTCCTCCTCTATGGTCAATTTTTTCTTCATTGTTTCTACTTCATTCTCTTTTCTCTCAACTATGTAAGAGATATGGATAGGTCTTCAGATGCTTGCTATGGAGTTGTTGTAGAGTTGATTATTCTAGGAGCTGATTTTGATATTAAAGCATCAATATGATCCGTTTATAACTTTTCACTCATGGATTTGTAAAATCTAACCTTATCATTTAACTTCATGTTCCTATCAGTTAAAGTTTGCATATCCTTGAGAACCACTTCCAACTCCATAGTTTGGGGATTTTCGGTCACTTTGCAGTTTGATTTCTTCTTAAGAATAAGGATTTTATAATCCTTCTCTTTAATGAGATCCTGAAATGGTTTAGGATCTGTAATATTAAAACCTAGAGCAACAATTTTATTCTCCAAATCTTCAATTTTTATTGATTTTTCTATGTTAGATGATTTTTCGGGGTTTACTTGTTTATACATATTCGAAACTGGCTTCTCTAATTTTTCCATATTTGTTGTGCTCTTCAAGAGATTCCTATAAATGACTTCTCTGGTTTGCTTATGGATATCTATTTTTTCCACCGCATTGAGTTCATTAACATTAAGGTCAATATGAGTGGATTTGTATTCTTTTTAGAATTGGATCTCATCTGCAGAAAATTTAGTAGGTTGAAGGACAACTACTCTTAAAATCCCCTCTTTAAAATCTATGGCAGTAAACAATGTAGGTTGTATTTTTACCTATCTCGGAGGTAAGATTTCATTTCGCAATTGCACATATTCCTCCTTATTTCCCTTTTTCATCTCAATAATATGGATAAATACATTAATACTTGGTTGTTGATCTAGAGTGGAAGGGGTACTGGGTCGAGTCTTTCTTTCTTCTAACAAACCAATAGTAGTTGGAACTTGTATCAAAGATAATATCTTCTTATGAACAACTTGATCTTGATTCGTAGATTATTCATCAGCCTGATATACTGATAAAATTTCGTCTTATTCATCAACTTCAATCCTATTCCTCTTAACCTCAAGTGATTGAGGAATACCTTATGGTTCATTCCTTTTCACCCCTTTGTCAATTTGTTTTATTGCAACAACCACACATTGCTTCATTTTTGTTGTGACTTGATCACTGACAAGAGGGTTGTGAATATTTTCTCCAATTTTCTGTTGAACCTTGTGTTGTCGCACTACCTCTAAAATCACATTGTCAACTCGCTGTTGTTGGGTCATCTCCAAAACTTCCTTTTCTGGATGCTTTGTTTGGAAAACCTCTAAAGTTGCTTTGTCCAATCTCTAGGCACTCTCTATGTTCTCAGTTGTTTGCACTTCCTCCCATTTATCTCTATTTGACAACCTTTCTATTTCAAGCTTGCAGTCATGTTGATATGGACCCAAGCCCTCATAAATTATCAACTTTGATATGATTCCCATTGGGTCATACTTCCATATAGTATCCTCCTCCCTCGATAGAACTAAAGATGATAAAATATTGTTTGTTATAGTATCTACTGCCCTATATTTGACCACAAAAGTACCCCCATATTGAGTGGTTTTGGAAATTCTCTTTCTGTTGTAATTGAAAAAATGAACTCGATCCACATTTAAACTATGTCAAATAAAATCTAGTGAATAGAATATCGGAGCGAGATAAAATAACATCTTATAAACTTCCAGTTCACATCCATAGAGTCTGATTATGCTGTAGTATTCATAGAGATACCAATCCCGCACAATTGATTTAGGGATCAACTATATCTTATTCTTAAAATTTGGGAAAATCATGGGTGGGCATTGATAATGGAATAGAATATCAACCGGATACATAAATGTATCTACAAACTGAGAAAATACTTCATTATTTGCGTGTTTCCTTACTATTGTTTTCCATTCAGTCATTGGTAAGGGTTTCCCATGTTCATCATTAATCTTAAAAGGGATATACTTGAAGTTATTGTATCTTGAGAACAACTTTAAGTAAATGAAATATGACTGGTAACTAAAGAAGTGGGTCAAATGAAAATTCTGCATCTAGAAATGAATGTTATTAGACAGATATTGTGCATAATTGAACAGGGTTGGGGATCCTTGCCTAGGGAAAATTTCCTCCATGAAACCTAGGATAGTAGCATCTAAGGTAGAATCATTATCATATCCAAGGATTAAACACATCATAGAAATAACCTCCTTGTTGACCTCATATAGGATATCAAATCTAAAAAGTAAGGGCATTGTAGGAAAATAACTTCCTTTTGGCATATACCTCTCTACCAGGGCCTTCTTCTGAGAAGATGTGAGATTTTCATAAAATTATCTCATTGCAGTATCATTAAGAATAACACAATTAGGTTTTATTAAGAGGGTTGGCATGTGAGCAACATTTTATGGTCTTATACTAAAAATGGGTAATGAACCGTTTGAGGTCAAAATGTATCTGGTAGATGGATTATAGTTTTTGGCACAAAGGGACACAAAATCAGGGAAGTGGTAAGTCTCGGGGACAACATACTGGGAAAGTTTGAATTCCTAGGTTTGAATTAGGGTTTAGGTGCGCCTGTGAAATCTTCCTGCAATAGATTGGTGAAGTTTGTAAGGATTTTGGTGGTAAAGATGAGTTTCAAATACTTCAGCGTTAATGTCGCTCAGGTGATCAATGGTAGAATATGGACTACTCGTCCATGTGGAGGTTGTATGCTTTCTAACCAGGGTGATGGCTCTTAAATTAACATTTCAAATAAAGAAAACCATGAGAGAATTACAAAGCTTGAATTTAGTCGGATAGTGTAGTGAAGATTTGAAATTTAGGTAGGTGCAAAACAAAGGTTGTAATAGTTTGCACTCTTTTTTGTAGTCGCTAGGAACCACTAGTAGAAATGATCAAGAAATGAATATTGTATGATAAAAAATTACCTTTTAACGTAGATGTGACTTATTAATTGACTCATCCACATGGGCACCTTTCATTCACCATTACACCTACTTAGAGTCGATTTAGTAAACCACCGTGGTTTCATCCATCTGTGACTTGCGTCCTTGTTTGAGTGGTTTTAGAAAATTTGGTTTCCATCGCATGTGCACCTCATATAGCGATGCGTGTTCAAAAAAAAAAGGTGGATTTTGAACTTGCATGCTTAGGGAAGTGTTAACTATTGGCATGTTGAGTCCACAATTTGCATCCCTATTCTTCGATCAAAGCCGATCTGTAGCCATGTTTTGAATACCAATGTTTTGAGTACTTCGACGTCGATCCATAGGCATCGATCAAAAATACAATTTTTCACTGAAGATATTTTCGCCGCATGTGTGATTAAATGACCATCATTAATAAAATTCAAATTACACAATATTTTAGTTATGAAATTCAACGTACATCGTATTTTAGTTATCATTGCTCCTCCTATTGTATTAATAATTCATGAAGCCTCTTGTCATATTAATCATCCATGAAACCTCATATCCTATTAATCATCCATGAAACCTCTTGTCCTATTAATCATTCATGAAACCTCCCATCATATTATTCATACATGAAACCTATTCATAGATAGACCCAGACCTATAAGCTATTATCAAAATCGTATTCATCTATCTCTAAGCTTCCCACGATTGTTATAAACTTGCTAAATTCGATTATTGTTGAAACTAAATAAGTGGAAAGGGATACAATTATTGATATGGGAGGATAGCTAGTAATAAGCGAACCCATAGACACTATCCTTTTTTTATCATATTAAAATAGTAGTCCAAAGTTTTGTAGAAGTTGGGTGGATCAACTATTTAGAGATATTGCAAGGACATGACGCCAACGTAGCGCTGGAATTTTGCTCAAACCTTGAGTAAGTTCATTTCCAAGGTAAGAGGGATTGATATAACTATCACAAAGGAAAGCATATCCTGTGTTATGGGACTACATGTAGAGGGTGATAGGTAGTTTGAAGATATGAGCTCTTCGTACACTCGGAGAAAATATTTTGTTGAAGGAATAAGAGAACAACTAATAAGAGGAGAAAAAGGAGTGCAGAGAAACTCATTGGCAGCTCCATGGTTGGAAGTGGCACTTTTCATACAATTTTTTTTAGATGTGGAAAATGGTACCAACTTGTTTATGGATATAATTTAGGATATTGATCCATATATGAAATGGGAGGCATGTGAAGATATTTTTCAATGAAGATATTTTTCGTCGCATGTGTGATTAAACAACCATAATTAGTAAACCTCAACTTACACAATATTTTAATGCTAAAATTTGATGTATACAAGATTTTAGTTATCATTGCTCCTCCTATTGTATTAATCATTCATAAAACATCTTATTGTATTAATCATCCATGAAACCTCCTGTCCTATTAATCATCCATGAAACATCCCGTCCTATTAATCATTCATGAAGCCTCATGTTGTGTTAATCATCCATGAAACCTATTCATACATAGTCCCAGAACTATAAGTTAGTATCAAAATCCTATTAACCTATCTCTAAGATTCCCATGATTGTGATAAACTTGTCAAATTTGACTCTCATTGAAACTAAAGAAGTGAAAGGTTGAAAATTATTGATATGGGAGGATAGCTAGTAAGAAGCGAACCCATAGACACTAGCATTTTTTTATCATAATAAAAGATGGTCCAAATTTTTACAGAAGCTAGGTGGCACAACTATTTCTAGATATTCCAAAGGAATGACACCAATGTAGCACTGGAATTTTCTCAGACCTTGAGTAACTTCATCTCCAAGGTAAGATGGATTGATATACTAGTCACGAAGGAAATCATAGCCCGTCTTATGGGACTACAGGAAGAGGGTGAAAGGTCTTTTGAATGTAGGATTTCTTTGGCCACCCTAAGAAATGAGTTTGATCAAGGAATATGAGAACAACTAATAGGAGGAGAAAAGAGAGTGCAGAGAAACTCATTGGCAGCTCCATGCAGGTCAGAAGTGGCACTTTGCATACAAATGTTTTTGACATGTGAAGGATGATGCCAGCTTGTTTATGGGTATCATTTTAGGCTACTGGTCCATCTACGACATGGGAGGTATGTAATGCCCCATTTTTCCTTCTTACAAATTTAGAGATGATGAGTTATAAGGTAAAAAGTAGTTCCAATGGACTGAAACTAGCACCTCACATAATGGCCTCATTAAACTACTAGTGAAAGATGGATGCATTATTGAACACAAGATGGAGACGAGTCTCATTGATTGAAGGGATACCTAAAGAGAAAGGTATGGATGAGGATATAACAAATTTTGTGGATGGTGATGTTGTGACCAATACAACGGAGGTTAAGCACTTAATGATGACACATTACCCCATATAGTGTAGCGCATTACCCCCTATATTGTGGTGCATTACATATTATTTATATCATCCTGGGTCTATTAGTTATTATTGTACACATTTGTATCCTATATATAGGAACGATATATTCTCATTTTAGTCATCATTGGATATTGTCTTATCTTGGGTACACAAGTACATTGTGTAAGGAGGTTCCTCCTTCGAAGAGGATTGTTTTTTATCTCTATTATTCATTATCAAGGTGTGCATTACTCTCTTTTGGTATATTTATTCTATTTTTATTTTATTTCTGGGACTTGGTTGCAAAACATTTGGTATCAGAGCTCTTTCCTCAGGACCGGCTTCTGCAAAACATGTCATATTGGAATTTGCGCTACAAATTTTTTTCTAAAAGGATTCATAGATATAGTTTTAAAAAATCACTTCTAAAATAGGCCTAAATATCTCATGTTTGAAATTCAGATCCTGATCCATAACAATTTCAGAGATAATTGCAGAGGAATATAGGGTTTTTGACTAGTCCAAAACCTAGTCTAAATCAGGTGTTCTAGGGAAAAAAGGTCATACATGAGGTAACCGAGATCCAAATTGAGTTAGACCAATTGAATACAAAATTAAAAAAAAACATGTCATTTGTGGTATAATTTTGAGATACATAAACAAAATATTAGACACATGGCATACAATACAAGTTTTCTCTTCTGGATAGGCCAAAAATAAGAAGATTTGGGAGATTTGCAATAACTCTGTGTTGGCACATAAAAATTAGGTCAGATATACGACATTGGAAATATGACACATCAGGGTATCATAGGACTAAGTATTAGACCCATAGGATTCGAAATTCTGATTTTATCTCAGTTACAAGTTGGCCCTAAAAAATCTTTTTAATCAGGGTTTGAAAAAGGTACGTCTGATTTTGCATTTGAATGGATTTGAGTAGAAGAATCTATTTGTGGTAAACACTAGGGCTTGGTATATATTTATTGTTAAAAATTCAACCTAAAGGAAGTGGAACGAATCACACTCCACTAAAAACCCCAGAGGATTCATCCCCGACATACGATGAAATGGAAGACATATCTTTTAGAGTGTCAAAATTGGAAGGTATGATTAAAGGAAATGTGAAAATTGATGACTTAGTTAAACTGGAAAAGAAGATGGCTAGTAAAGAGGATATCGAAGGGATGGATAGAAAAGAATATATTCAAGACTTGAAGGAATTGATGAAGGATATAAAAAATTGTTGTATTCCTCATGTATCTACTCAAGAAGAGGATAATGAGGAAAAAGATGACTTATTCCAGTCACGTTTTGAGAAAATTGAAAAACAATTGTGTTAACATAAAAATTGTTCACCTGGCTCTCTATGGCCCGAACCATAATTATACATCATTATCCCACCATTATTTCCTCCATTTTTACCTTCACAACTAAGATTCCATTAAAAATGGTCCAAAATATTATTATTCATTCTCCCATAAATAAAAGGAAGTTGAGCATTTATTGTGGCATAACCCCACTCTATCTAAAAAGGACAAAAAAACCTAAAATGAGAATGGTTCAAAAACCATGGATAAATACCATGCATAATAAAATACCATGGGTAAAAATACATTGGATCATCCTATAAATACATTGTGAAGGTCTCCCCAAGAACACATTTTGTCAACTTTTCACTTTTCACCTTTCGCCATTGTTCCCATATTTTTTTCATATCATTCCCACGGTGTATGTTGAGCTTGCTCTATACCCTATTGGATCCATTCCCCATTTTTGAAAACCATTGGTGGAGACGACTGGAGAACTAGACCATGGAGCCGGTGGACCATTTCCTCAAATGACTTCAGTGGCCCATATTATTGAAAGGTATGTTTTTTATTTTTTTTTATCAGTTAGAAAAATATACATAAAAAATGTAAAGATACTGTAATTGTTTTTGTTTATTATTCCAAGTTGAGGTTGAGGAATCCCTCACACCATGAACTCTACCCTATGATCCGATTGATCAAGGGTAGGTGATTTTGCATGTAGTAGGGGAGAAATCCCCACTACAATTTTTGGCGACTCCACTGTCTCGATCCCCTCGGATCTTTGTTTTTGCAGGTGTTTCTATTGGTTTTTTCTACTTGGGTACCTTCATCTATCACATATATTCTCCCTCGCGGAAGATCTAAACCAATCCCATCATAGTGTTTTCCCCCCTTGCCTAAGCTGACATTTTTTTCTTAAAAACCCTCAGTTATGATCGAATCACATCCATCCGACAGAAAGTTGTTACCTAGGTCACACCTTTTTTCCTGATAAGCATGACCTAGGTCGTTCCTTCTTCCCTGATAAGTGTGACTTGGACCAAAACTCTAGATCACACTTGTCCAGTTTTCCAAAGCGATCTCGATCGTTACTGTGACCTAGTTTGGAGTGACTTGTTGCGTGTAACCCCCTGTTTTGTGCGACCTGAGTATGTCTCCTGATTTTATGCCCTGTTTGTGACTGTTTGACAGTTATGTGCAAACTCGATCGCACCTTTTCTTCCAAAAGGTGAGACCTAAAGTTTTTTTCAGTACTTTTCAATGTTTGAGAGCCTTTTCCAGACCCCCTATATGTGTTCTACCCTTTCCCCCACTGTTTTCTTCCTGATCTGATCCCTTACAGACACCTATTTTTTTTTGTGGTCCTATCCACTTTGTATGTGAGCCCCCTTAGTAGAGATTGGTAGTTGAGACCCCCTTTGTGTTTCCTACAACCTGTTAAGTTCCTTATGCGCTCATTTACTTCTGTACATTTCATTTTCTGGAAGAATTATTTGTTTTTCCATATATTTACTATCATTTATTGTTATTTATATGCATTTTCATCTCAGCCATGAGATCATTGGGGTTTAAACATTACACATCACTTGTGCACACATATCACACCCTAAAGTACAACGCTTGGTCCATGATGCTTGTAACCTCATTTGAGGACCAAAAAAATATTATAGTTGAATTAGGACACTAGGAATAACCTTCCAAATAACACCCCTTTGTCACTTACATCTAAGACATAACTGTTGTCCATTAGGGTACCAAAATCCTCTATTAATTGCTGACATGGTCACGACTGGTCCATCGAAGGCCCCCCTTCTCTGCGGAAGTAAGACACAACAAAGGGGTTCTAGAATTCAAGGTGGAATACCACACTCCATTCTGTACTGAAGGCTAACCCTTCATAGTCCTCCTCGTGCATGCTGGGGCTATACAGAGTGTCGAGGACTAAAGGGTTGAAGTGCCAGAAAACCACTTCAGACGTGTCATGGATGAGGTAGACTAGTTTCTAGTCTATTTAAGGCTCTTGTACATGAGGTCCCTCTCGGTAGTGGGATTCTCTTAGCCTATTGTTCTTCCATTTTGTATTGTTTGACTGGTATTTCATCACCTAACATACGATATAATTTGTGAGGGGCTTCCATCTTGTATCTAGGAGTTTTCTTGCACTTATACCCAATAGGTTAGTGCATCACTTTATTTCTAGGTGGTTCTTCTTATTGGATTTCTTTCCACATTGTTGTAGACTCGCTTGTTGTGACAAGTTGTTGCAGTTCGGTTTTAGAGATTTCTTTTTGGTCTGTGATCCACCATTTTTCTGCTCTCCTTCTGCACACTCGGTTGTAGTTGGATTTTTGAGCCTGCATTCGGCATTATTATTCTTCCATTATTTACATAACACACCATCACGTCATCATTTCTCCACCATGTTACTCGCATAGACTCAAGGGACATACCCCTCAGTTTGGTTCAATGAACCACCATTGTCGGATCCATATTTGATGTTGTTAACCACCTTCAGATCCATACACTACATCTGAGTTTGATTTGGATTCCTATCAATCTGAACCTACCTTGTTCACCGCTCCATCTAGCCCCATGGATGGTGCACCTCCCAACCCCTTCCAAGGGGGATAGTTGATAATGTACTTGTGTCAGTTCCACCCATCATTCCAAGTATCCCTTCTAATGGACCTACAGGTCCTGGTACCACTGGGACCCTTTCCATCGTACACATTGATGCTAGTCCACAACCGACTAGTGGTGGCCCCAATCCAACCACCATGGTTCATACAATACTTCCATTCATACATGAGGGAATTGGCCCTTCTACCACCATTCCGGTTATTCCTACCACTCCAGTGACTAGTCCCGTTGTCGGAAGTCAGCCTTACCCACCCCCTTTTACCCACAGGAACTAAATTCCCGCTGGTACCGGCACCATTGCTGGCCCTTCCCAATCCATACCAGGTCCTAGTCTGCATTTCATGGCTAGTCTCAACCTACTTGATTTGGAACGGTTTACCAATGACCCCATTCCTCATAACCCATTATGGCCTCCCATGCCTACCAAAATCCCATCATACATCCCTAATTTTGAGGGTAAGGAAAGAAAATATCTCAAAACCACATCATGTCATTCTACTTATGGAATTCATCTAACAACATAGTGTATCATTCTATTATATTCTGTCTATTCTAGTGCACACTTACAAGTGTTGCAACCAAATGGTACATCAAACTTCCTCATGCCACATATCCAAACTTTTCCTTGTTATTCTCGATGTTTCTCCAATATTTCTAGTTACCCACCTGTTATGATGAGAGTGTGGAAATCCTATTATCATGTAGACAAAACATTGCTACCCATATCATAGATCATATCCATGAGTGGTGTCATCATCGTAGCTTGTGTAAGATCCAGTTAGATGATAGGATTTTCTTGGATTGGTTTCTCAAAATCTTACTCCCCCCTATCGCCAAGGATGTTGCATCCAAGTTCCCACAAACTGAGGAATAAGCCATCCTTAAGGCACAACAGTTTGATCTCATCTATGCCCAATCAGTTTATCTGTATACCATCATACCTGATACTCCTCGTGTTAGATCCTCACGTTGAGATATTTCAGGGTCATCCCATGCTGTTGATGGAGTCATTGGCTCTATTACTCAACATCCCCACCTTTACATGACCTCTCCTTTAATGCTAACTCACTTCGATAATACCCTTATGTTTCCCAACCTATTTATGCCTATGATTTTTCATGTGTAATGACTCATTCTGGAGCCCCATCTTATTATGCATCTCCCACACCAGTTCCTCATGTTCACAGACCGAATTGCTTGGCACTTGCATGTAATGGAAAGACTGTAGGCTTTGGAGCCCCCCCCCGCCTGCTCCTTCCTATTACCCACCACCCTTGTAACCCATATATGATCCAACCTCGACTCCTCCTATTCCTCAAGGACATGTTTATACTCAGTAGAACCTCCCTAACCAACCTGCACCCAATAACCAACAAGGTAAGGGAAGATGAAAACGAGGTACGGATCGAGGAAACAACCAACCTTAAGGAGGCTGTCAACAACCCAACCCTCTGAATAAAAATGGAGCTAATCCCCCTGCACATAATCCCCAACATACACCTAGATCTGGGAAGAACCCTTAGTTGTAAACTAACCATCTGTGTGCCATTTGAGACACTTACCACCATTATACACACCAATTCCCCTACACGAATTGAGTCCGCCATTTAATACAAACCGAGAATCAACGTGACCCCAATGCGACTGCTCTGGGTCAAACCAACCTAACACCACCAGGTTCTTCCCATATGGTGTTGCATAACCTCTTACCAAATCAAGGGATGGTTACAAACCAACCCTTGGTACCACAAAATACTACAACCACTTCTGCGAGTCAACCCATTGGTCCTGGTGTCCATTACCTTATGAGATTGTCATCTGATGTCAACTTACAGACTCGATGAAATCAATATTGCTCCACCATGGAAACCATTAACCCTTCCAAGACATCTACCTCCACTGCTTTTTAACACTAAAAAGTGTTCACCTAGCTCTACATGGTATAAACCATATACATACATCATATTCCTACCATATTTCCCTTACTTTTGACCTTCACAATTGTATTTCTACCAAAAATGGTCCAAAACAATATTATTTACTATGGTTTACCCTCACTCTCTCCCAAAAAAGGGTCAAAAACCCTGAAAAGGGTTCCAAAACCCTAAAAAAGAGAAATGGTAAGAAAACCATAGGAAAAAACCATGGGTAAAAAAATACCATGGGTTACCACCTTGTGTCAAAAAACCCTAGGACCATACTATAAATACATTGTGAAGGACTCTCCCAAAACACTTGTGTCCATTCCAGAAGTTACTCATACCTTTTTTCTCATTTTCATTTGTTGGTATGTTATGACATTTTTGCTCTCAGGTATTCACATACTCCCTTGCCACCATTCCCATCGCCATATGATTCCCACGGTGTACGTTGAGACATTCTCCGTACCCATCTTGGATCCATTCCCCATTTGACAACTGTCTATGGAGACCATTGGAGAACCAACACATGGAGCTGCGGAACCACTTCCGAGGATGGCTATGGCGACCCAGTCTACAGGAAAAAGAGGTGTGTTTTTATTTATTTGCATTAGTTTAGTTTAGTCGAAATATGTTTAATATTTAAAAAAATATTTTCTTTCTATTATTAGTTTAGCTCGTTGTTTTCTTTTCCATTGAACTCTTCCTTAATATCACAACGATCTAAGGTTGGTGCTTTTGCATGTAGATGGGGAGAAATCCCCACTACACCACTCTCTATATGTCCTTACATTTACAAATATCCCCCACTAACAAGATTGTCAAAGTCTCGCGGTTCCCTTTGCTTTGCGTCACGAACAATCCCACTGTCAGAGCAGCTTTTAATTATAGTATTGTGAAAGAATTGGCCGAGTCTCCCTTGACCATGTAGACTCTGGAAGTACTCAAAATTTGTCTTTCACAAAAAAATATTTTTTTATCCATGTTAGGTTCCATTGATCCCTCTAATTCTTGGTTGATCACTTTTGACTTGGATCAAGGATAACCCCAGATGCCACCATCCATTGCCTTCCGAGTTTTGGTCACGATTCAGAATTTGGTCATTCATTGATGCATCATATATGAGGGAGAATGCACCTACATTATGTCAAAATTTGTTTGGAAGAAACTTGTATCCCCAACCCTTCAACCTTCCACCACTACCCTTCGTTCTTACGATGGTTGAGCTACTCAACCACAAGGCGTTCTCATGAATGCCCCCATTGAGTTGGCAGGAAAAACTGTGTTGATTGACATTGAGGTTGTCAATGTGTTGCACCTAAAATCTACACTGATGCTTCAAGTTCCTCAAAGCACCTAGCCAAGAACTGTTTTGGACATTTTTTTCCCACTCTTAGATTGACTAGTGTACCTTTCCTTCTATGACAGAGCGCCAAGAAAGGACGACACACATTTTTCACTAACAATAGGTTCCAGTGGTTCATTTTCCTTGTTTTCAAAGTGAAATGGCACACATACCCTCACTTCAAGGAGTGCTAATAGGTTTTAAAAGGAAAAAAGAGAAGTTTCGAGAAGCTTCCAAGCAAAATATCTCATGGAGGATGATCCTATCTATTAGGGAGAGTTGGCACTCGACCTCCTAGCCTATAGGGATCATTCCCTATCCCCTTCCCAAAGTATCTCATCTCATATGAGCCTCCCTTGAATTACAAAATAAATCTTCATGGACTATGTGAGGAGAGATCAAGAAGAGCATCCTTACGCTGTTGGATCGACGTATGGTACTTAGGAAAAGTTGAAAGAGTGTTGTAAGCAAAGAGTTTTGTGTGAGTGTTACGGAGAGAAACTTCCTATGGCTTGGGGGTACCACAATAGACAAATTTGACACTAGAAATCAATATTTCCCAATATGCAAGAGAAACCAAAAATCTAACACTAAGGGATATTGAATACATCGCCACATACAATATACAATAGATGAGAATCTCCAAAGTGGATGAATATATACAATGGATCAAGATCTCCATAAAATATGAAGATATACAACGGATCAAGATCTCCATAAAATCTGAAGATAACAATGGATCAAGATCTCCATAATGGATGAAGATATCTGATATACACTAGAATCAAATCATGAGAGCTGATATCTCATGAAAACTAGCACGATCAAGGAGGTAGCATACATGGAATGCCACCAGACTGGAAGGTCTTTACACGAACTGCTATGAGTACATGTCCTACTATGCGAATAGATGTGTCAAGGTCGAACATGGTAGTCCATCGTCTGATTACTGGACATTGATGTATACTGTTAATAGATGTGAAATCACCCACCAATAATGAAAATAGGAATCAAGGTACAAAGTGCAATATAACAAGTGTGAATAGATTTGTTGAGGTCAAACACTTGGAAGAATCCATCGATCAGGGGAAATTGATGTATTGCCAAAACTGTCGATGGAGAGAGAACCTACCACTGATGACTATAAGTCTCAAGGCACTCAAATGACTCTAGACTCCTATTCCAGAATAAATGATCTGGAGTTGATGGAATGGAATCCGCTGGAAGGAGGGAATTAAGGCATCCCCCATTAACCAACATGAGGTACTGAGCAATGTTGTATAATGTGGAAGAACTCGAACAAGATGTGCATGAACCAGTAACAGTATCGAGAATGGTCAACATGCAAAGTCAATATAAGTGAGGAATGATCGACTCAAGATTCAACTTCCTTCTAACAAGAGCATAAAGATGAATGGTGACTGAAGGTAGGTAGTGTGGAAATCGATATGCAAACTGGGACATCTTTGTGACACATGAGGAATCAACAGAGGCTCCATAGGGATTGGAGGCTTAACCAATCGGTGGAGATAAAATCAGAGTAACAAGTACAACTCCTAAAGTCAAACTAATAACCAAACCAACATATGTGCTATACAGTTCTTTGTTTGAAGGTGGCACAACTCGAATGCTGCCAAAGATAACATCTTTTCCTGTCTGACTTTTTGGTTTTTTTATTTTTTTGGACTTTTTTCAGATATTTTGAAAATCTTGAAAAATAATAAAAGTGATTTATAGTACAAAACTAAGAGGAGATGAGTGTCAGGGGACAAGAAAAATAGTTCCAAGCAGTGGAACATGCCAATGCTCAATGCAAGGAGATATGTACAGGATGACGACACTCGGGGGAAGGTCTCCTCTCGGTAAAAGGGGTGATCAAGATGCAAAAGATATGTAAAAAGGCTTTGCTTGGCTATACATGAGACAAGATCAGGCTATATGGATGATAATTCAAAGTCAAGGAGCTGACATATTAAAGCTCAAGAAGGCAAGAAAAACTCATGAAAATTCAATTACAACTTGATATATACAAGGGAGTCCCGGGGAAATGGCTGCCATAAATTTCAAGTGGAGTATGAAGCTCTTGCTCAAAGACATGGCGGGACTAAAAAGGACTCCCACAACCTAAAGGAGGCATCTCAACATGGGTACCAAATGCAACAAGGATGTAACTAGGGCACCCATGTATAGTAAATCTCTACCATTCACATAATACCACTTCTAATAGTATCATCAAGGTTCTGTGATATCAAGGAATGGGTTCGTACCTAAGGTCAAGGTGAAACAGTCATAAGGCAATGCATAAATTCAAGTGGATGTGAAATCCTAACCTATATGCCTGCTCAAAATTATAGCTATAATAGGCAAGAATGGGTCAAAGACCTTGGAGAGAGTGTGCAAAACATGGACCCTACATGGCAACAATATTAGTCCAAAAAAATTGGAAACAGTCAGTAAAGATTCCAAACTATAGGGTATAGGGAGGATTGATCATGACGACTTCATTCAAAGGAAACAGTGCGGTGGAAGATGGGACTAAGAAGGAAAGTAAGGTGAAGACCCAACGTTCACATATCCACTACCACCCCCATGAGGGTGACCACTGGTGTAAATACCGAGAAAAAGGAATAAACATGCTCCACAAATGGATTAGAGGGTGGACTATGACCATTCCCAAATCCATTAGCATGATAAAGGGTTGTGATGCCCCAAGTCCAACATCTGGGTCCGTACTAGGACCAAGGATGGGTGACAGGACACCAGGCATGCAGAAAATAAAAGGATTCGAACTCAAGACAACATAAATATACTCAAGTAACCGCGATCCCAAAATCCAACTAGTGCAAAAAGATCACACTCCTAAGAAAATCTACAGCCAAAATACAAGCAAACCAAGGGAGGATATGTGAGCTCTTGAATGCATCAGGTATGTCTCGCCCAGGAGAGGCTCGAGACTCCCATACACCACAAGAGGAGGTACATAACCAATTATAGTGGCCCTCATCTTCAATGCATAAAGGGACTGTGATGTCTGACCTCTACCTGGCTAGGACACCTGTTGAGTCGCAAAAATACCACATTTTATTCATCTTTCACATGCCATTTATCACCTTATTCCTATTTTATCTTTCCATAAAACCATTAATATCCATCATTTTCATGCTAAATATGGGTTACCTTGTTATTTTCCAAATCATTTATTTTTGAATATTTTGAGTGAATTTGTGGTTAATTATTGAGAAAAATAACATATTTTCATTATACTTTAAAGTTGGATGAGTTTGGTGATGCTTACAGGTGTATTTGAATACTTTAACAAGCTCAAATTCGAATTTCATCTTCAAGATATGGGCTAATTTCAAGGAGAAGATCATGGAAATGTGGAGAGAATATCTCATCCAATATTTGTTGGAAGATTTGAAGGGATAAGTTGAGAGAAAAGTGGATTTGTTGAGGATTTTGAGGGATAAGTTGAGAGAATAGTGGATCTGTAATTATGATTAGTTATCTTGAATTCATGTATAAATAGGAGGGATCTCTCCTCATTTTGTTAGAGGCTTCTCTAGTGGTGTGGAAGTAGAGAATATTATTTATCTTTTTAGAGTTAGTCATACAATGGATTTTGATTGTTATGTAATGAAGATTATGCTTTGATGCAAATCCTGTTACTCTCCCATGTTAATCTAGATTTTAAGCAATTTCTTTCTTATGAATTGTTAATATAGATTTTCAGTAATGTCTTGGTTATGAATTAGTTGTGTTGATTTTATGTGAGCTCTGTTGATGTATATGTAACTTCGGAATGCATTCTTCTATGTATTTCATATATTGTAACCCGATGTTTATTCCGGGATGTTTCTATTATGTATTTGAGTCATGTGGTCATTCCCCGATGTTTCGATCGGGAGGATTAATAATGTAATCAAGTCATATCAAGTCATTAGGTAAGTCCCCACAATTATGGGGCACTTGGGTTATTATACACTAATTAAGGTGTAGGCTCGAGTAAGTAATTGTAAGTTAAGCCTACATGGTTGAGTGCACTTCAAGTCAATGGAAG
>LPNX010630327.1:283691-296867 GCA_001517045.1 Pseudotsuga menziesii
GATCCAGTCCAGTGATGATGATCCAAATCGAGTGATGATCCAGATCTAGTGATGATGTTCTATGATGATCCAGATCGAGTGATGATCCAGATCCAGTTCTATGACGATCCAGATCGAGAGATGATCCAGATCCAGATGACTTGAAGATGAAGATGACTTGAAGACGAAGATGACTTGAAGATGAAGATGATCCAGTTGATACAGAGAAGAATACCTGTGCTGAAAATTGTGGCGAAAGAATACCCTCCTAGTTAACAGGGAGTGTTGATGTATATGTAACTTCAGAATGCATTCTTCTATGTATTTCATATATTGTAACCCGATGTTTATTCCAGGATGTTTCTATTATGTATTTGATTCATGTGGTCATGCCCCGATGTTCCGATCGGGAGGATTAATAATGTAATCAAGTCATATCAAGTCATTAGGTAAGTCCCCACAGTTATGGGGCACTTGGGTTATTATACACTAATTAAGGTGTAGGCTCGAGTAAGTAATTGTAAGTTAAGCCTACATGGTTGAGTGCACTTCAAGTCAACGGAAGAATATAAATAGAGAGTGAGAGTCTCTCTATTTATCACTTGTGAAATACATCACTTGCTCTCTCAAGTGTGGCGCACCTTTGGAGAAGGAAATACTTTGGCTTGACAGAAGACAGAAGGCTGCTATTGTGTTGGGAAGTCATCTTATTGTTTTGGGTTTCACATCTTGTGGTGATACTATCTTAGAGGAAGTTGAGGGGTTTTCTCCATTTATGGTTTCCCCTATCAAAATTCTTTGTGTCTCTTGTCTCATGTGATGTGCTTATGTTATTGCTGTGCTTGTTATTCTCTCAGTGAAAAGATCCTAACATAATGCTAGCTTAAATGTTGAAAAACCAACAAACTCACAAGTTAATGTTGATTATTTTCAATCAGTTTATTTCATGCAATTTTAGTCTTTCTTTATTAAGTTAATTTATGCAATTTCATGTTTTCTGCAATTAGATTTACTTTCATACAATTTCCTGTTTTCATAACTTAGATTCAATTTTAGTTGTATAATATGTTAGCAATACTCTGGCCCTGCATATATTTTGTCTGTACCTCACAAGTTTACGCTCTCTCCGGGTTGAAACCTAAATCTTTGGATATATGTTATAATTTGTTTAATATATTCCCCAACATTTTGGCGTCATTTCTTGGGAGGTGCTAAAAGGGATCAGATTTTATATAGATAGATAGATTACGTTTTCATTACACAGCAAGGGGGAGGGGAAAACGGTAAGATGCAAGGACGACCTCACTACGGAATTTCCAAAATTTTCGTGGTGTAACAGCTAGAAGCATCCACTATAGTGGGATGCCCCAAAGACTTGCTATTCCTTTGTTTTCACAAGTGTGTTTATTTTTTTGCAAAGTATTTTCTTTTTCTACAAGAGTGTTCTTTTATTTTCTGCAAATGCGAGTTTGTTTTTATGCAATTTTTCTTTTATAGTTTTGTAGGGTAAAGTTTGGATTGATTTCATTTTTGGGCTAGCCTTTATTTCATACTAACTTGCTTTTAACTTTGCATCTATTTAATTTTGTTTTGTACAGATTTTTGTGCACTTTTTATTTCTGTTTTTTCTACTAACCCATTTCGAACTATTTTTTTTTCATTTGTCATGTACTCGTTTTTTCATTTTTCTTTTTAGCATTTGATTTGATGTCAGTAAAATGATTTTAGGATGAGCATAAGTCTAGATCAACTCTCTCAACTTCTAGCAGAAGCAGGGATCTCCTCTTCTCAACGAAAGGAGATCTTGATTGTAGCTAAATTTTTTACTACTCCTCCTGAAGTGAAAGAAGAATTGACATTCAAAGAATCATGCATATCAGATGAGGAGCACCTTTTTGAACTAGAGATTGAAAGGGAGGAAGAAGGAATCTCGGGTGATCAACATCCTGAAGAATATCAAGCAATCGAAAGCTGCATCGAACAATGGTTTCAAGTAAGTATTAGGTTAGATCGACTTTGTTTTTGCTTTTATTTTTATTAATTCATACTTTCAACATTTAATTTTTTATATTCTAGATTTAGTTTTTCAAAATTAAATGATAATCTTGGCTTACTTTTGTTAGATAGATGGTTACACTCGCGATTTCACTACACTTAAATGATTATAATTTTTCATTTAGAATAGAGTAGGTAGGTTTTAGTTTTTACTTTTTAAATTGAAAATTAGCTTTGTTTTAATTTACTTTAACATTTCTATTTGTTAAAATTTTTTCTAATAATCTTAATTACTATCGTTTTTAATTTTGTTAGGAATTAAAAAATAGTTTTAATTTTTTAAATCTAAAATTTATGAAATTTTTGATCTCTTTTCTTTTTCATTTTTCATTTAAAAAATTTTCTAAGTCATGATAGGAATAAAAAATGCATTAAGAGTTAGTTTATTTTAAATTTATGAAAAATTAGAAAATAAAATAATAAAGAGATAAAAATAATAAAATTTATATAGTTCTTTTTGTTTAGTTTTAATTTGTTCCTTTGTTTGTTTTGTTTAGTTTAAAAAAAAAATTAAATCTAAATAAAAAAGAAATTTTACCATTTAATTTTGTTAAAAAAAAACTTAGTTCGCATCTAAGAATACTCTAACATAAGATTAAAAATATAATTTAAAAAGAATATATATATAAAATTAAAATAAAAAATTTAAAGTATATAAACCAATGTTTCTTTGTTTTCTAGTTTTTATTTTAATAAATAAGTAATATATATTATTATTAATAAAACTTGCAATTATAAACATTATATATATATATATGCAAATCTCTAAACCTTAGTATTAACATTAAGAAGAAAAATACTTAAAAAAAATTATAAAATAAATAAAACAGAGTGTTTAGTCCTTCATGAGAAACCTGCAAACAGTCTATCATATGAAACCTACGATCAAAACAAATATACAAATGCGATTTCTTAGATTTGATGGCCGCAAGTTTGTTGTTTGTCATCTGTTGCCTAGAATGGCGTGCACATGTATGTTTCGTGCGGCCAAACTTCATACCTGCAAAAACAATTAAAACAATTAACAAAATCAAAACTGAAAATGAAATATTACATTTTTGCAAAACTAGCCTTTAGATTCCTCTGAGCTGATATGAAGCGATTTAGGGTGATAGCACCCCTGTAGGATATATATTTGCTTTCTCCGCCTGATAGAGGAGATTCTGCCCATGTAGGGTTTTGGATGAACACACTCAATGTCATAAATACTCCCAATTGATGATCGTAATTCATGATTGAAGTCGTTGAAGTTGGTAGGAATGGAAGTTAACAGCTACCTCCTTAAAGGCAACTAACACATTAAAATCCTTAACTACAACCAATTAATAATTCAACAAATCATGGAACCAATTTCTGCGCTTAACGCAAAGAGAAGGATATCGTGCTTGTATTCTCGCCATTATTTTGAGATCCTTTACATTCCTTTTTGGATGGCTAACAACCAGTTCTATTTTTAGTTGAGTTTAATAACTCACTACTTTCCTGCCAGTAATTACGAAATTGTGGCTCAATGAAGAAGAAAACGACTTACGATTTTCCTGCCAACCAAATTTGCCATGTGTATCCACAAATTTAATAGTGGATCTTTCCATTTCCTCTGCCCATAGTCGATCTGTGCATCATATACAATGGTGAATGCATCGGCAAGGGAAAATCCCCAAATAATCTGGCTAGTCTTACACATAATTCATGGGAGGTCGCTGCCATCATGTGAGTTAGTTTTTCTAGCTATCCAACCCACATAAATGAAGGCGAATCTATGTATATGACACATGTTGTTGGATCCGTGGCTTCGTAGTAGGAAATCTTACCGGTGGGGAGGAGCTTTGGCTGGTTTCGTTCACCGACACTAGAAGGTCCAAGTCATATCCAATTTCAGCCTTCCGTCTCGCTCAGGACTGGGAAGGAGAAAAGTGGATGTTGGTATCCCGGTGTTTTGGAGGAAATATAGTCAAGTGTTAGATAAGTAATTGTTGGCAGCTTAGAAGAAGAAATTTCAGGTGTAGATTAGATTGAAAGAACACCTTTTGTCCAGTGATTTTGAAATGATTGACAATTTAGATCTGTTCCGTCGTTTATTATGAGATTTTCACAAGAATAAGTGTAGCTTAAGCAAAGAGCGAGTGAAAATGCTAATTAATGTTATCCACCTTGAACTTGGTATTACTGAAAGTGAACATACCATAGCTATGGAAGAGATTTCAAAAATTTGATTTACCTCTCCGGTTCTTCAGCTTTATTTTGTAATGTCTTTCACTAGTTTTTTTTTTGTTGCAAACAGAGCAACTCTTCCACGGTCTTTCTATTTTAGTGCTCTAAGCTCTGCTTTCTCCGATCTTCGTTTCCGATGACGCAGAAATAGTTTTTCCTCTTCTCAAAGTCTATTGGAACATTATGATATTATGCTTTTATTTGTTTTATGGCACGTCTAATAGGTACATATGACGGACCAGCCCATGATCCGAGCCCCGCAATGATGATCGACTGGAAATTACCTTTTGTCTATGCTTGAATCTCGGATAACCCTCTGACAATGACCTTCTGTAAAGATTGTGACATTTTGGCGACCTTTGGATGCATTTGTTCTCATATATCTTGGAAGATGAACAACTCACTACTCAATTGTGCAACACTATTAAGAATGCGGTTGAAAGCACATAACCTATCAACGAATACATTGCTGCTAATTTGCTAGAAAGACAGTCAAACATGATCAAGAAAAGGAGGAGATGAAGAACAGTATAGAGTAACTTCTAACCTTTACCCTGTAACATTGAAAATGGGCCAATAATGCTCGATAAACCTTCAATTATATTCCAACATATTAATCAATGGCAATAAGATTATACCTATATTATTTAGCACGTGTCTCATAGAAGGGGCAACCATATATGTTCCTAGGTTTGGGATGAGATAATTGCATAGTACAAAGTAAAAATGCACTGTACTGGATGATGTATGGCTGAAAAAAATCCTTCAATAGAATGAATAAACCTTTGAGAGCTAGTGTTCAATTTTTCTATGTCATTTTATGAAACAACACTAATTGCACATGTTATATTTTTAACATTTAAGCTAGCATTATCTTAGGATCTTTAACTGAGAGAATAGCAAGCACATCAATCAAACATAAGAGACAATAGACACAAATATTTTCCTCGAGGAAACCATAAAGGAGAAAACCCCGCAAATTCCTTAGAGATAGAATCAACACCAAAAGCAAAACCCCAAAACAGTAAGATGATCTCCCGACAACAGTAGTCTCTCTCTCTCTTGTCCCAACAACTTCTTCTCTCTCAGTTATGCACTACAACTGAGTTTGAGTGAGTGTGATAAATAGAGAGGCTCACTCTCTATTTATACTAATTCCCGACTTGACAATAACTCACTAGGGTCGACTTCACTAGGAGAGTCTAATAGCCCTAGGGCCCCACAACTACGGGGACTTTAACCCTTGATCAATAGGAGGGTTACCCACAATGACTTGACATGAATTGTTTACATTATAGAAACTACCGATCAAAACATTGGGGCATGCCATGACTCAATTACATTATAAACACTTCTCGAAATAAACATCGGGGTACAATACATAAGATATACAAGTGAATACATTCCGAAGTTACAATTACATCAACACTCCCTCTTAACTAGGAAGGTATTCTCTTGACATAATTTATCAACACAATTATTCTTCTCTGTATCATTTGAATCATCGTCAAGTTCTCGTCATCTTCATCTTCAATTCATCTTCATCACTGGATCTAGATCATCACTCGATCTGGATCATCTCTGGATCTTGATCATCACTGGATTTGGATCATCTCTGGTTCTGGAACATCTCTGCTAGATCATCATCACAGGTGCTATCTCTTGATTATTCTTGTCACAAGAAGTTCTACAGAGCCAGCCCTTTTCCATGTTGGTTGTAGGCCTAGCCTCAGTGTAGGTCTTCTTCAACACTTATATTTGACCCTAAGTCAGAATGGCCCGCCTAGCACTTACATCCGACCATGTGAGGAACACATCCAACATACATGTCAGAAAGGCACGATTAACACTCACATCTGACCATGAGAGGAACCAATACAATCATCTATGTGAGAAAGGCCCAACACTCACATCTGACCATGAGAGGAACCAATCCAGCATTCATATCAGAAAGGCTCTGCACTTACATTTGACCATGCGAGGAACCTGTCAAAAAGGCTCTGCACTTATATTTGACGATGCGAGGAACCAATCCAACCTACATGTCAAAAGGGCTCTGCACTTACATTCAACCATGCGAGGAACCAATCCAACCTACATGTCAAAAGGGCTCTCAGCCCTAGGCTAAGGATTCTTGGTAACTGACCAGGTGCCTCCATTCTCCCAGAGAATGGAATTCAACACTTATATCTGAACATGTGGGAACACATCCCTTAATCACATCAGAATGGCCCTGCACTTATATCTGATCATGTGAGAAGACATCCCACAGTCATATCAGAATGGCCCTCAGCCCTAGGCTGAGTATTCCTGGTAACTGAACAGGTGCCTCCATTCAGAGAATGGCATTCAAAACTTATATCTAATCATGTAGGAATCAATCCTACAGTCACATCAGAATGGCTCAACACTCATATATGACATGGAAGGAACCAATACTCTCACCATGACAGAATGGCTCAGCCCTTACATCTGACCATGGAAGGAACCAATCCTCTCACCATGTCAGAATGGCTCACAGACTCATCACTTCCCCTTGGAGGGAACCTCGATCTGGAGAACACCAAGCTTCTCCCTGAAGTACTCAAAATTCACTCTGTCTAATGGCTTCATCAACACATCGACTATCTATTCGTTCGTCACAACATACTGGAGCTTCACTGCTCCTATTTGCACCATATCCCTGATATAGTGATATTTGATCTCGATATGCTTCGACTTGTCATGGAACACTAGGTTCTACGACAACTTCACACAACTCTGGTTGTGACAATATATACAAGTAGCATCTAACTAGAGATCAAATAAATCAGACAGTAGCTTCCTTAGCCAGACTTCCTCACAACTAGCTGAACAAGCTGCGACATACTCTGCTTTAGCTGTACTCAGTGCCACACATGATTGCTTCCTCCTAAACCAAGAGATCACACCTAATACCACACTGAAGCAACACCTTGAGGTGCTCTTTCTATCGATGGAACTGCCTTCCTGATCTGAATCAACATAACCTTCTAGGTTAATCTTCTGATCCACCTTGTACTTGAGCCCATAATCAACTGTACCCCTAAGGTACCTTAGAATGTGCTTTGTATCAATCAAGTGAACATGTCTCGAATTTGTTAGTAAATGGCTCAAGGTGTTCACATCAAAGCAAATATCTGGTCTTGTATTCGTCAGGTACATCAAGGACCCTATCATTTGATGATACATCATAGCATCAACCGCTTCTGATGAAGCATAACTCAATACCTTCAAGTTCGATGCCATAGGTGTGGTCATGGCCTTGCAGTCCATCATCCCGAATCTCTCCAGGATCTCTATTGCATACTTTCCTTGTCCAAGGGAAATTCCATTTGCATTCTGCCACACCTCCATGCTTAGAAAATAGTGGATCGTACCCAAGTCCTTCATTTTGAACTCAACAACAAGCTTCCTCTTTGTATCAGTAATAAACCCATCTCCCCCTGTTACAAACAGGTCATCTACATACAGTAGGAGTATCATTGGGTTCCCTTCTTCAACCTTGTAGTAAAGGTTGGAATCTGCTTTACTTTTGGTAAAGCCTAAACTAGATAGAAAGTGATCAATTATGCTGTACCATGTCCTAGGTGCCTGTTTCAAACCATATAGGGCTTTCTTCAATATACACACATGAGACTCCCTGTCATGTGTCTCAAAATCGAGTGGCTGCTCCACATACACTTCCTCTTCCACTACACCATTCAATAAAGAAGTATTGACATCCATCTAGTGTATCTTCCATTTCATCACTGCAATCAGAGCAAGTACTAATATGATGGAAGTGTATCTGGATACAGGTGCAAAATTTTCTTCATAATCTATTCCTTCTTTCTGGAAGAAGCCACGAGCCACAAATGTTGCTTTATATTTTTCTATGCTACCGTCTACAGCATGCTTGATCTTGTAGATCCATTTGGAAGTTACAACAGACTTCCCTTCTGGTCTTGGGACAATATCCCAAACATCATTCTTCATGATCGATTGATACTCTTCGGTCATAGCATCCTTCCATTATTTCCTTTCTGATGATTCTTCATAGTTGGAGGGTTCTTTATCGATGAAGTCACATAATAAGGTTACATACCTGGAGCAGGACCTGGTTCTTTTTCTTTCTTTGTGATTTTCTTCTGGAGCCCCATATCTTTCTGCACCTTGGATAGCTTCTCATACCCAAGCAGGTTTCCTGTTATGATTATTCTTCTCCTGAGGTGGATCTATAGGTTCTTGAGGTTCTTCTAATTCTCGATCTTCTTCTTGAACTTCTTCGTTCATGGTTTTCTCATGAATTCTGGGTGCTTCTGTTTCTTCAAGTTATTCAGTAGGTCTCTTTTTGGATTTGTTGTAAGTTGAGTCTTTGCAAATGTTACGTCCCTGCTGATGTCGATCTTCTTGAATCCTGGGAAGTATATTCTGTAAGCCTTCGATCTTTCAGAGTATCCCACAAATATACCCTTCTTTCCTGAAGGATCTAACTTTTTCCTCTTTTCATTCAGAATGTGAATGTATATAGGACAACTGAATATTTTGAGATGGCTGACTTATGGTTTCTTGCCGAAAAATACTTCTGCAGGTTTCATGTTCTCGAGTACTCTGTGTGGTGTACGGTTCTGTACCTACACTACTGTTTTGGAAGCTTCTACCCATAGATGCATGGGAAGGTCTTGATCATGAAGCATGGCCCTTGCAGCTTCCATGATCATTCTATTCTTCCTTTCTGTAACCCCATTCTGTTGTGGATTATATGGAGTGGATAACTCCTTCTTAATCCATGAGTCTTTGCATAACTCTTTGAATTCATTTGATGTGAATTCTCTGCCATTATCTAATCGAAAGGTCTTGATCTTCTTTTCTGTGTGGTTCTCGATCAAGGCTTTGAATTCCTTGAACTTGCTGAAAACTTCATCTTTGTTCTTCATAAAGTATATCCATGTCTTCCTAAAAAAATCATCAATAAAAGAAACATAGTATACATACCCGCTTAATGAACTGGATGACATTGGACTGCATACATTGGAGTGAATGATTTCTAAGATTCCTTTTGCTTTGCTTTCTCTACTTGGAAATGTATTCTTTGTGTTCTTTCCTTTTGCACATCCTTTGCAGACTCCTTCATGTTTTGACTGCATTTCTGGAAGTCCTTCAACAACTTTGCTTGCAAGTGGTAGTGCTCTGTAGTGTACATGTGCAAGAATTCTATGCCAAAGTTCATTTTTCTCTACTGAGTCATGAACCAAAGCTTGTTTTGGTTGGCCCTTCAATTTGTATAATCCTCCTTTTTGTTCTCCAATTACTATTGCATCGTCAATAGTATTTCCTCTTGGCCACATGAGGACTTGGCCATCTAGAAATGCAACCCTCATGCCTTCTGCATCCAGTGACGATATGAAGAGCAGATTCTTCTTTAGTCCTAGTACAAACAAGACATCCTTCATTTTCATAGACTTTGCAGAGTCTAGCTTGTAGGAGGATTCACCACTACCTTTTATGGGATATTGGTAGTCATCCCCAAGTTTCACCTTATGGGGTGAATTATGTTGGGATAGTTTCTCAAAGGATTCCTTGAATCCTGTCATGTGCTTGGAAGCCACACTGTCAATAAGCTAATCTTTGCTTCCATGTGTGACAGTTCCCGTGAGAGTGGATATCAGAACATATTCTTCATCACTTGAAGAATCTTCACTTTCTTGTTTTACTCTTTTTCTGGGAGGATCATCATCCTCAGTAGTGTGAGCATGATTTCTTCTTTTGGAGTTCTTCTCTTCTTAGATCCCCTCTTATTCATGGGACAATTTCTAGCAAAGTGTCCTCTTTCATCACATGTATAGCATCTGAGTTTGAATAGATCCTTGTTTGTTCTTACAGAATTATCTTTCTGATGAGAATGCTTACCTTGGTGATAATGATTGGCCCTTCTACTTTTCTTGGAGTGTACTCTGAGAGCTTGATCTTCATTTCCCATCTTTTCTTCTCAAGCTACTATTCGAGCTTCTTCTTGTGAGCATTCTTCCCACAGTCTACTGAACTTGATTAGCTTCTTTCTAACACAGATTCCTTGGATGAAAGAATCCCATGATCTAGGGAGACCATTCAAGGTTGTCATCACAATTTCTGCATTCTCCACTTCTTCATCCACTGCTTCAAGTTTTTCTTTGATATGGGAGGCCCTTGTAAAGTATGACTATATGGTCTCCTCATTTTGGATCTTTACATTCTTCAACTGGTTCCTCAAAGTCATCTTCCGGTTTATGGTCTTCCCTTCAAACATTTTGGTCTAGGCATCAAACATAGCTTTAGGTGTCTTGAGGGAGGACACCTGTGGTATGAGGTGATCCTTGATTGAATCAGCAATAATCCTCTTAGCCATGACCAACTTATTTTTGTGTAAGGCCTTAGCCTCATCTCCCTCTGGAACTGGAACCTCCTCATTGATGTAGGATTCCAACTCATTTTCTTCCAGGACCAGGGAGATCCTATACTTCCAGGCTCGGAAGTTATCTATTCCCTCAATATTTTCATCAAGCTTGGTATGATGAGACATCTTATCTGAGAACCTCAAATGGAAATACAAAATATTTATATCTTACCAGGTCAAGATGTCAGAACTGGATCTGGAGCTGAATTTCTATAGAGTTGGTTCAAAAGTAGATTAGGGTTTGAATTTCCTGGAGTTCTGTCCAACCAAAAACTTTGATCTTGATCTCTAAACTTCGATTTCGAGGAGAAGATCAATCCAGGCCTGGGATCACTCAAAAATTCCTCTTCTGTGGAAAGCCCTAATTTCTAGCAGTAGTGTTGGGTCAAAAAATGAAAATGCTCAGAATTAGATTCTGCTTCGATAAAAAAGATGTGCCCTAGAGAGGAGAGTCAGCCCAACCTTCTTTTGCTGAAAATATATTGAGAGAGATCCAAAAAGTAGGAATCCTTAGTTTCCACAGCCGCATAGTGTCTTCTTCTCAGATTATCTCTGATACCATGTTAGATTTTTAACATTTAAGCTAGAATTATCTTAGGATCTTTAACTGAGAGAATAAAAAGCACAACAATCAAACATAAGAGACAATAGACACAAATATTTTCCTCGGGGAAACCATAAAGGAGAAAACCCCGCAACTTCCTCAGAGATAGAATCAACACCAAAATTAAAACCCCAAAATAGTAAGATGATCTCCCGACAGCAGTAGTCTCTCTCTCTCTCTTGTCCCAACAACTTCTTCTCTCTCAGTTATGCGCTACAATTGAGTGTGAGTGAGTGTGTGATAAATAGAAAGGCTCACTCTCTATTTATACTAATTCCCGACTTGACAATAACTCACTAGGGACGAGTTCACTAGGAGAGTTTAATAACCCCAGGGCCCCACAAGTGCAGGGACTTTAACCCTTGATCAATAGGAGGGTTACCCACAATGACTTGACATGACTTGTTTACATTATAGAAACTCCCGATCGGAACATCAGGGCATGACATGACTCAATTACATTACAAACACTTCCCGAAATAAACATCGGGGTACAATACATAAGATATACAAGTGAATACATTCTGAAGTTACAATTACATCAACAACATAGAGATCTCTAGATGTGAAACGAGTGAACAAGGATACGTTGGAACTACCACTTCATTTGGAGGATTCCATGCAATTTTTGGGTTTAATCATTATTCATATAGAAGGTTGTTACATTACCCTACGTCATTTTTCTTCCACAACTGAGAAATAATTCTACCTGAAAGGATGGATTAATGAAACCTTGGAATACAAAATGTTGATTAGTTCATATTTAAATAGTGCAAGGAAAAAAAAAATCAATACCATGTGCAATCACATAAGTAAGTTGAAAGTGTACATTTAGATACTCCACACTTGGTTTTTTGTGACATGATAAGTTGCAATAGTAAGAAGGACAATTTTTCAATATCTTAGGGTGTGATTTATGCCATCAGTTTAGGGTGCCTTCCTAGAAATGCCTAGCCAACCAGTCCTCAAAAATTCCATGTAGCAAGTATTATAGCCATGGTGTAAGAAACGATAAACAATTTACAGCTTGGAGAAATATATGATGTATAAGCTTTCGAACTTTGAATTTTTTGGGTTATGAACTGTGTCAATCTTGTTTATGGTGTCGTCTCCTTAGGAATATGATTTAATGAGGGTGCTCCATTTTTGAAGCGTTGTTCATATCATTTTGCAGAAGAATCCAATATTGGTGGAGCCCTATTTGGGAAATGATATTGATCGTTGAATTTGTTTAAACCATTTGGATGATGGGTTATTTATAAATAGATTCCCCGCCAATTTTGGACAATTCCCATGCAATATTGGATATTCCTTGAGCAAAACATTGGGGCAAAGAGCCCATAGCAACACTTACAAGCATGACCATATCCCTCTTCCTGGAAAATGCCAATCTATTCCCCTTCATTAGAGAAACCTTCTCCATTGTTTTGGCTATTATATGAAGAGCTGTGGTCATGTTCAATGGAGTCAATGGAGAGGGGCTTAGACCTTTACTCACAACTTCAAACACCTCTGTAACTTCTATAAGAACATCCCGTGCAGTCGTTTCCTGTACTAAACCTTTATTCAATGCAACCTTGTTCTTCCTGTTGGTTGGTTCTGAATAGCTTGCAACTTTTTTGCTCGGAATTCTGACTTCATTGTATCATGTTTTTCTCTAAAAGTTTCTCCTCCTAGTCTCTTTATTCCGCCCCTGCTAGTTCCAGCGTGCTTTGCTTGGTGTTTTTCATTAAAATAGGTATCTGTTGCTGGTGTCGCTGCATAATTTGCCATTGTATACTGTTTGCCACTGGGTTAGCCCACCTCTGTCATTCTTCATTGTTTACGTTGTTTAGGGTTTAGGCATTTTCGCTCTACTAGTTATTTAAGGATTATTTATGTTGAAATCATTGAA
>LPNX010630327.1:302032-324915 GCA_001517045.1 Pseudotsuga menziesii
AGCTTTTCCTTTTCCGCAACGGCATAAACTTAAAGACGTTTGGAACGGATTGGAAGTCGGAGCGATAAAAGAGCCACAACTACGGAAACCAAAGTAACATACGTTTCTACTCGAAAACCAAATTACCGCCGATTGAGACCATCGGAGCCCGTTGCTGATCCTCTTCCGCAACGGCGGAAGCACGGATGACTAGAACTTCTGGAAGTTTAGTTCACGTATGGTTCCGGAGGTCAGATCCTTGGCATGGCAGGTGGAACATCACGATGTGGCAGGATTTCATAATGTGTATAGCTTATTTGTAATAGTTTGGCAAAGCTTTTCTTGGCAGTTATGCCATAGTTGGGATAACGTCGAAAGGCATATGAACAGCCTGAGGCAATGGTTTTAGGATGTGAATAGTCGCATTTCTTTGAACGTTTTGGCTCATTTGTAATGGCAAAGATGTGTAATAAAGGAGAGGAACCAGGGATGGTTCCAAGGGGGGACTCAGTTCATTGGGAGCACAGTGCAACGTTTTCTCTGTGATGAGAAGCTTGGAGAGAGCATTTTGCTATTCCTTTTGAAGTCGACTATTCTCAGTTATACTTGGCTTCTTTTGTCTGTTGAAGTCCAGTTTTGTAACTTTCAGAGAGGAGGTCTTGAAGACTTTACTATTAATGTCCAGTTTCTGTGATTAGTTCAGAACCATTTGTACCATTTTAAAGCCATTAATTGGATCGGTTCCCATTGGAGAGGGACCCGGAGATGTAGCCCAGTGGAGGGGGTGAACTCCGTTATCGACTTCTGTTTGTGACTCTGTTTCTGTGTTTTCTTCCTTGTATCTGTCTACTAGTGTTGTGGTTTTCATTCATGTTCTGAGCATTTAATTTCTGTTAATGCTGTTCCATTAATTAACCTGTTCATCGCATTCTTTTACAACAAACTTTTAATGCACTAAAGTTGAGGTCCTACGGATCATATTTTGGTATCAGAGCTGGTTGACTGTTGTGCAAGTTTGTGAATGCTTACTAGGTCTAGGTCAAAGGTTGGTGAAGGAGAATTAGTTGAAGGAAATCCTGAGATTGGCTCTAGGAGAACATTCTCAAGAACCATGTCTTCTCCAGGAGGGGAAGAAGAAGGACATACTGAACGGGAAAAACCTGTCATTTCTGAGACTGAGTTTCTGGAGGCTTTTATGAGCATGAAATCCATGATGGAAATTCTACTCGATGAGCGAGCAGAAAGGAAGAAGAAAGAAGAAGGATCTTCATCCAAAGATGCAGAAGTGAAGCCAGAAGAAAAGGGTAAAGGAGTAGGAGGTGATGGTGATCCTCTTGACACTAATCAGAATTTTTCTTCTTCTCATACTTCTCATTCAAATAATGCAAGTCCTAATATGCCTTATTTCAAATTGGATGTAAAATTTGAATTACCTATTTATAATGGAGATGTAGATGCTGAAAAATTAGACAATTGGATCAAGCAGCTTGAAGTATATTGCAGGGTGCAGGGCATTAATGATGACCCTTCCAGGATTCAATTGGCCACTTTGAGGATGAGTGGAATGGCTCTTACTTGGTGGGAGAGAAAGATTCAGCAAGATCTTCGAAAGAATGGTAAAATTATTTCAGTTTGGAATGAATTCATCGAAGTATTAAGGAAGCAATTTTATCCTTTAGGTCACATGCAGCAATTAACCATGAATTGGAAAATGTTTAGACAAGCTAAAGGACAAAGCATTCAAGATTATACTCATGAATTCAGAAAGAGGGCTATTGCATTGGATGTTTCATTAGATACACAGGAAACTCTTCTTAAGTACATTGGTGGCATGCATTCTTATTTGAAACATACCTTGTTGATGTTTAATCCCAGTAATTTGGATGATGTATGTGTTCAAGCTACCTATTTAGAAGCCAGGGGTAAGCATGCTAATGATACTTTTGTGAAGAAATCATTTAAATTTGACAGCAAATCAAAAGGTAAAGATAAGGGGAAAAAGAAGATGGCTACTGTTAAGAAAGAGGGTGAAAATCCTATGTGTTCGCATTGTCAGAAGGGACATGATGTCTCTAAGTGTTGGAAACTTCATTCGGAGTTAAGGCCAAAGAAGTACGGAGGAAACAAAGATAAAGGAAAAGCAAAAGCTACTGCAGCAGTTATTCAAGACTTGGAATCCGACTCAGGTGATGAAACAAAAGTTACAGCTGTCGGAATCCAAGGTAAGGATAAAATTATCTCACTTCCCATTGATGCACAATCAAGTTCTAGTGCAAGTACAAGTCTGCCATCTACTTCTAAGAAAAATGATAAAGATAGAAGTGCACTGTTTCACGTTCGGGTCATTGCAAATCACACAAAGATTGATACATTGTTTGATAGTGGTTCACAAGTAAATCTGATATTAGAAGAAGTGGTTAAGAAATTGCATTTAGTTACTGTGCCTCATGAAAATCCCTATCCTCTAGGTTGGGTTACTAATGATACACGATTCCAAGTTACAAGGAAATGTGTATTAAAATTTGCAATTACTGAAAAGTTTAGGGATGAGGTAGAATTGGATGTAGTACCACTTGACATTTGTGGAATTGTACTTGGGAGTCCATATTTGTATGACCAGAAAGCAGTCTTTTATAGAGAGTAGAATAAGTATCATCTTTTTAAAGAAGGTATGGAATCTATTATACGAGCACATAAGATAAAAACCAATCTAGCAATAGTCTCTGTAGGACAAATGAAGAGGTTGGTAAATGCTAGTAAGAATTTTGTGTTGATGATGGTTAAGATGAAAAATGATGAAGTCTCTAAATATTTTGAAGAATGTGACCCTAAGCATAAATCTGAACTGATTGACATCATTTCTGAGTATGATGATTTGTTTCAAGATCCGAAGGGGTTACCACCGAAGAGAGAGATTCAACATGAGATACATTTGTAGCAGGATGTGCCACTCCCGAACATAGCCATGTACTGGATGTCTGTAATGCAGAATGAAGAGATCAAGAAGCAGGTTCAGGAGCTGATTGAGAAGGGGGTCATCCGGCCCAACACTTCTCCTTGCGGCTCTCCTATAGTCTTGGTTCCAAAGAAGGATGGGTCTTGGAGGATGTGCATTAACTATAGGGCCCTTAACAAAATCACCATTAAAAACAAGTATCCTCTTCCTCGTATTGATGATTTGCTTGATCAGTTGAAACATGCAACTTACTTTACAAAATTGGATCTGCGTAGTGGGTATCATCAAATCTGTGTTGCTGAGCATGATGCTTGGAAAACAACTTTTAAAATGAAACAGGGTTTTTATGAATGGCTTGTGATGCCTTTTGGGCTCTGTAACACACCTGCTACTTTCATGCGGGTCATGAATGATGTCTTTCATTCATTCATTGACAATTTTGTAATTATATATCTAGATGATATCCTTGTGTTTAGCAAAACCTGGGAAGAGCATGTTCATACATGTGAAATTTTTTTTAGATATACTGAGAAAGGAAAAGCTTTATGTAAAAATGTCTAAATGTGAGTTTGCTAAAACTTCCTTAGTATATCTAGGCCATATTATTGGTGGAGGCCACCTACGAGTGGACCCAGCCAAGGTTGCTGTCATTGTAAACTGGCCACGGCCTAACACCGTTACTGAAATCAGAAGTTTTCTGGGTGCGGTTCAGTATTGGAGGAAGTTCATTTCTGGGTTTTCCTCCATTGTTGCGCCTTTACATGCGCTGACAAGCATTAAAGAAATTTTCTAGTGGGGAGGCAAGCATTAGAGAGCCTTCGACACTTTAAAGGAAAAGATTAGCACAACACTAGTTTTGACATTGCCAGATTTGCAGCAGCCATTTGAGATCAAAACCAATGCCAGCGGGTTTGCCATGGGAGCAGTTTTGATGCAAGGAAGGAAGCCAGTTTGTTACCATTCAGGGACATTCTCTACTGCTGTAAGTAACTATCCAACCTATGACAAAGAATTGTATGCTTTAGTACAGAGTGTGAAGAAGTGGAAACATTATATCATGGGAAAAGAGACAGTCATACATACTGATCATCAACCACTTCAATATTTACAATCTCAAACTAAAATACAACAAAGTAGGAATTTAAGATGGATGGGGTTCTTACAACAGTTTCATCTCATAATTAAGTACAAAAAGGGAATTCATAATAAAGTAGCAGACATGTTATCAAGGCCACTTATGAATGCTTCAATCATTCTTTAGAACAGTTCATTAACACATGAAAGTTATATTGAACAGTATGCAGAAGATAAATATTTTAAGGAAGTATATGCATCACTTCTACATGGTAAACAGGAAGAGAACTATTATGTGCATAATCAACTCTTGTATCATCTTGGTAAACTTTGTATTCCAGAGAAAGAGAGAGTGCATGTGGTTCGAGAAGCACATAGTTCATTGATTGCAGGACATTTTGGAGTAAGTAAAACATTGTTTGTATTGAAGAATCACTGCTATTGGCCTCAGATGCAAGAAACTGTAGCTAAATATATAAGAGGTTGTGTTATGTGTGCAACAAGTAAGCCTAGCAATAGGAAATTGGGTTTGTACACTCCTCTTCCAGTTTCTTCTCGTCCTTGGGAAAGCATTTCTATGGACTTTGTAGAAGGACTACCTATGTCTAGAAAAGGGCATGATTACCTATATGTTGTTGTGGATAGATTCAGTAAAATGTGTATCTTAATGCCATGTAACAAGCAGATCACTGCTGAACGAACAACTCATCTATTCTTTTAGAATTTTTGGGTTCATTTTGGGCTACCCATGTCTATTGTATCTGATCGGGATTCCTGGTTCTTGGGAAAATTCTGGTCAACTTTATGGGAGCTTATGGATACTAAAATTAAGAAAAGTACAGCTTTTCATCCATAGACCGATGGAAAAATAGAGGTAGTAAACATAACAGTGATTCAGTTGCTCAGAGGATATTGTAGTAAACATCCTAAAATTTGGGATGAGCAGTTGCAATATATACAACATGCTTACAATCAGGTAGTTCATTCTTCCACGAAAAGGTCTCCTTTTGAAACTTGTTTTGGTTATCTGCCAAAAACACCGATGGACTTGTCTTTTGGAAAAGATGCAGTGGATGGACATCGTGATGCAAATAAAGCTTTAAAGTTCATTCAGAGAATCCAAGCAGTGCAGTAGGAAGTTCAAGAATAGTTGGAGAAGAGCCAGGCCAAGTACAAAGCCAGGCATGACAAGCATCGAATTGATCATCAAGTTCAGGTTGGTGACCGAGTTTGGTTACATATCACCAAAGAAAGGATGAAAGGTGAAGGTAAAAAGCTTAAGCCTATCAGGTATGGTCCTTTTGAGATCTTGGAAAAGATCGGTACTAATGCTTTTCGCTTGAATTTACCTCCATACATGAAAATTTATTCAGTTGTCAATGTTGAGAATCTTAAATTGTATGAGCCTCCTATGATCGTGGATGAGGAAACTAACGTACAGATTCCTCCAGTTGATGATTTGGCACCTGAATATATGAGAGAGTTGCAGGATGATGTTATTCTTAATAGAAATGTAAGAACTTTGTGAAGAGGGAATGCTGAGTACCTTCGAGTGGGGCTGAAAGGAATGCATCCTAGAAAAGCAAGATGGATGGAGATTGGGAAAGTGAGGGAACTTTACCCTCACTTACTTAGAGAATAATTCAGGATTTTGGTGGTCCAAAGGCTCTCCAATGGGGAGGATTGATCCGGTGGATTATTCCTCTTTAAAGATCCAATATGGTACAATGGTTCAGAAACGACGGTTGAAAAAAAAAAGGATGGCGAAAACACTAAGATCGGAGGTCGGAAGAGATCTCCTTCCGCAACATCAGAGGTCGAAAGAGCATCTTCTTCTGCAATGGCGGGCGGCCAAACTACTAGTCTGTCCACGGGGATAACCAGACGCAAACAAAATATATATAAGGATCAAAATTTGGAAGCATTTCCCCTTCCGCAACGTCGTGGCTTACAAGCTTTTCCCCTTCCACAACGTCGGGGCTTACAAGCTTTTCCCCTTCTGCAACGTCGGGGCTTACAATCTTTTCCCCTTCCGCAACGTCGGGGCTTACAAGCTTTTCCCCTTCTGCAACGTCGGGGCTTGCAAGCTTTTCCTTTTCCGCAATGGAGAAAACTTAAAGACGTTCGAAACGGATCGGAAGTCGGAGTGATAAAAGAGCCGCAACTGCGAAAACCAAAGTAACATACGTTCCGACTCGAAAACCAAATTACCGTCGATTGAGACCATCAGAGCCCGTTGCTGATCCTCTTCCGCAACGACGGAAGCACAGATGACTAGAAATTCTGGAAGTTTAGTTCACGTATGGTTCCAGAGGTCAGATCCTTGGCATGGCAGGTGGAACATCACGATGTGGCAGGATTTCATAATGTGTACAACTTATTTGTAACAATTTGGCAAAGCTTTTCTTGGCAGTTATGCCATATTTGGGATAACGTCGAAAGGCATATGAATAGCTTGAGGCAATGGTATTAGGATGTGAGCAGTCGCATTTCTTTGAATGTTTTGGCTCATTTGTAATGGCAAAGATTAGTAATAAAGGAGAGGAACCAGGGATGGTTCCAAGGGGGGACTCAGTTCGTTAGGAGCATAGTGCAACGTTTTCTCTATGATGAGAAGCTTGGAGAGAGCATTTTGCTGTTCCTTTTGAAGTCAACTATTCTCAATTATACTTGGCTTCTTTTGTCTGTTGAAGTCCAGTTTTGTAAATTTCAGAGAGGAGGTCTTGAAGACTTTAATGTTAATGTCCAATTTCTGTGATTAGTCCAGAACCATTTGTACCATTTTAAAGCCATTAATTGGATCGGTTCCCATTGGAGAGGGACCCGGAGACGTAGCCCAGTGGAGGGGGTGAACTCTGTTATCAACTTCTATTTGTGACTCTGTTTCTGTGTTTTCATCCTTGTATATGTCTACCAGTGTTGTGGTTTTCATTCCTGTTCTGAGCATTTAATTTCTGTTAATGCTGTTCCATTAATTAACCTGTTGATCGTATTCTTTTACAACAAAATTTTAATGCACTAAAGTTGAGGTCCTATGGATCATTGAATGATTTACTGTTACATACCATCATCATGTAAGTCCTAGCTACAAAGCCAAAAGTTTTAAAGAGAATCAATGCATAGTTTCATGAGGACATGCCACCAGTCAAGTTGAGGGGAATGTTGAGCCACAAAAATACCACATTTTATTCATCTTTCACATGCTATTTATCACCTTATTCCTATTTTATCTTTCCATAAAACCATTAATATCCATAATTTTCATGACTAAATATGGGTTACCTTGTTATTTTCCAAATCACTTATTTTTGAGTATTTTGAGTGAATTTGTGGTTAATTGTTGAGAAAAATAACATATTTTCGTTATACCTTAAAGTTGGATGAGTTTGGTGATGCTTACAGGTGTATTTGAAGACTTTAACAAGCTCAAAAGTCACCACCTAGTGTCAAATTCTACTTTCATCTTCAAGATATGGGCTAATTTCAAGGAGAAGGTCATGGAAATGTGGAGAGAATATCTCATCCAATATTTGTTGGAATATCTGAAGGGATAAGTTGAGAGAAGAGTGGATTTGTTGAGGAATTTGAGGGATAAGTTGAGAGAATAGCGGATCTGTAATTATGATTAGTTATCTTGAATTCATGTATAAATAGGAGGGCTCTCTTGTCATTTTGTTAGAGGCCTCTCTAGTGGTGTGGAAGTAGAGAATAGTATAGATCTTTTTAGAGTTAGTCATAGAATGGATTTTGATTGTTATGTAATGGAGATTATGCTTTGATGCAAATCCCGTTACTCTCCCATGTTAATACAGATTTTCAGCAATTCATTTCTTATGAATTGTTAATATAGATTTTCAGTAATGTCTTGGTTATGAATTAGTTGTGTTTATTTTATGTGAGCTCACAAGTTAATGTTGATTATTTTCACTCAGTTTATTTCATGCAATTTCAGTCTTTCTTTATCAAGTTAATTTATGCAATTTCATGTTTTCTGCAATTAGATTTACTTTCATACAATTTCCTCTTTTCATAGCGTAGATTCAATTTTAGTTGTAGAATAGGTTAGCAATAATCTGTACCTCACAAGTTTACGCTCTCTCTAGGTTGACAATTAAATCGTTGGATATATATGTTATAATTTGTTTAATATTTTCCCCAACAACACCTACAGAATAACCTCTGCAAGTACCCCCTACGATACCTAGGTAAGAAAAATAAGGTCACCCCAATATAACCAATGCTTAGGTGGAAATTCGTAGGCGAGATCGACCGTATAGGCAGGGTAGCAAAGCCCGAAACTCTCAAAAGAGCCCCTAGATACGAATACGATCCTGGAAATATCTTCGGTGCTCACAGAAAGTGACCGCGGGTCATCCCAATCACAATCATGTGCACTGCCTCGTACTTAATGCCCGTGTAAGAGGAGCGTCCTGAGAAACACTAATTAGACCAAGGGTTTCTCTCTCTCACCTGGAAAGAAACCTAATTGTTGTTGTTTAGTAGTCTTGGAGAATTGACTCACAATGAACTATTCCAAGACTCTAAAACCTAATCTTGTTGATGCACCCTATAAAAGAAAAGAGTGTATTTCATTTTATTAAGCATTGATTTTAATTGGCTGTGATTACTCAAATGGAAATGGTTGTGCAACTAATGAAGTTATGACTGAGTAGTGAAATAAATGTGCACACCTAACAAACCATGCCAAGTGCAAATTTGTCGAATGAAAAATGGGGTATGCCACTACATGAGATGCATAAAAATATATTCCTTTCCGAATTCCAATGCAATCCTTCCTATATGAAAGCCTAAACACAACTCTCATCCAAGAAATCTAATGCAAATACCTCCTCAAGTCCATATGCAAAAAATGCAACTACTTTGTATTTTTCAATATAAAAGAATGAAAAATGCAATTAAAGTCATTTAAAACTCTCATTCTCTGTATCAAGTATAAAACACAATATCATCAAGACACTGAGACAAAAAGAGTAATGCACTAATGGAAAAACAAAAAAGATAAATGACTAGAACTACTTTTAAAGAAAAATCAATGAAAAAGTGGTCTTTGGTCACAACAGAAGCAATCAACAGACAACATCAGAACCCAGCAGGACCCATCCACACTCACAACTCACCCAAAAATTCTCACATCAAAAACTCAACCAAAAGGGAGGATGCACGCGATTGTTTAAAGAACAATAGCGTATGTACGCGACTAGGTAAGTAAAACCTGCGTATGTATTAGATTTTTATCATTTAAGCTAGAATTATATTAGGATCTTTAACTGAGAGAATAACAAGAACAAAAATAAAACACAAGAGACAATGAACACAATGTTTATCCTTGGGGAAACCATAAATGGAAAAGCCTCGCAACTTGCTTAGAGATAGAATCAACACCAAAAGTAAAACCCCAAAATAGTAAGATGATCTCCTAACAGTAGTAGCCTCTTTTTTTCTAGCCCTAGCAATTTCTTCTCTCTCAGCTATGTGCTACAGCTGAGTGTGAGTGAATGTGTGATAAATAGAGAGGCTCACTCTCTATTTATACTAATTCCCAACTTGACAATAACCTACTATGACTGACTTCTCTAGGAGAGTCTAATAACCCTAGTGCCCCGGAACTGCGGGGACTTTAACCCCTGAACAATAAGAGGGTTACCCACAATGACTTGACATGACTTGTTTACATTATAGAACCTCCCGATAGGAACATCGAGGTATGACATGACTCAAGTATATTACAGACACATCTCGAAATAAACATCGGGTACAATACATAAGAAATATAAGTGAATACATTCTAAAGTTACAAATACATCAACACTCCCTCTTAACTAGGAAGGTATTCTTTCGACACAATTTTCAACACTGGTCTTCTTCTCTGTATCGACTGGATCATCTCATCATCTTCATCTTCAAGTCATCTTCATCTTCAGGTCATATTCATCTTCAAGTCATCTTCTTCTTCAAGCTATATTCATCTTCAAGTCATCTTCATCTAGATTTGGATCATCAGTTGATCTGGATCATTGCCGCTGGATCATCATCACTCAATCTGGATCATCACTGGGTCATCATCACGGGTGATATCTCTTGATTCTTCTCATCACAGGAAGTTCTATAGAGCCAACCCTTTTTCATGCTGGATGTACATCTACAGAGCTAGTCCTTTTTCATACTGGATGTATCATCACAGAACTAGTCCTTTTTCATACTAGATGTGGCATCTACACAGAGCCAGTCCTTTTTTATACTAAATGAGTCTTCACAGAGCTAGTCCTTTTTCATACTAGATGTGGAACACACATAGAGCCAGTCCTTTTTCATACTAGATGAGTCTTCACAGAGCTAGTCCTTTTTCATACTAGATGTGGAACACACATAGAGCCAGTCCTTTTTCATACTGGATGAGTCTTCACAGAGGTAGTCCTTTTTCATACTAGATGTGGAACACACACAGAGCCAGTCCTTTTTCATACTGAATGAGTCTTCACAGAGCTAGTCCTTTTTCATACTAGATGTGGAACACACACAGAGCCAGTCCTTTTTCATACTGGATGAGTCTTCACAGAGCCAACCCTTTTTCATGCTGGATGTGGAATCCACATAGATATCTGACAATGGAAGGAACCAATCCTCTCACCATTTTATTTCTCTTACATCTGACCATGGAAGTAACCAATCCTCTCACCATGTCAGAAGGGCACAACACTTACATCTGACCATGGAAGGAACCAATCCTCTCACCATGGCAGAAGGGCTCAGTACGGACACATCACTTTCTCTTGGGAGGAATCTCGATCTGGAGAACACCAAGCTTCTCCTTGAAGTACTCAAACTTCACCCTAGCCAATGGATTAGTCAACACATCAACTATATGTTCGTTTGTCGCAACATACTAGAGCTTCATTGCTCCTCTCTGCACCATATCCCTGATATAGTGATACTTGATCTCGATATGCTTGAACTTGTCATGGAACACCGGGTTCTCTGACATCTTCACACAACTCTAGTTGTCGCAATATATACAAGTAGCATCTATCCGGAGATCAAATAAATCAAACAGTAGCTTCCTCAACCATACTGCCTCACAACTAGCTGAACAAGCTGTGACATACTCTGCTTCAGCTGTACTCAGTGCCACACAGGATTGCTTCCTGCTAAACCAAGAGATCATACATGATCCCATACTGAAGTAGCACGCTGAAGTGCTCTTCCTATCGATGGCATTTCCTACCCAATCTGAATCAACATAACCTTCTAGGTTAATCTTCTGATCAGTCTCATACTTGATCCCATAATCAACTGTATCCTTCAGGTACCTCAAAATATGCTTTGTAGCAATCAAGTGAACATGTCTCGAATCTGTCAGGAATTGGCTCAAGGTGTTCACAGCAAAGCAAATATCTAGTCTCGTGTTCATCAGGTACATCAAGGACCCAATCATCTCACGATACATCATGGCATCAACCGACTCAGATGAAGCATCACTTAATAGCTTCAGGTTCGATGCCATAGGTGTGGTTAATGCCTTGCAGTCCATCATCCCAAATCTCTTCAGGATATCTACTGCATACTTCCCTTGTTCGAGGAAGATTCCATCCGCATTCTGCCACACCTCCATGCCTAGAAAATAATGCATCATACCCAAGTCCTTCATTTTGAACTCGACATCAAGCTTTCTCTTTGTATCAACAATCAACCCATCCATATCTATTACAAACAAATCATCTACATACAGTAGGAGCATCACTGGATTGCCTTCTTCAACCTTGTAGTAAAGGTTGGAATCTTCTTTACTCTTGGTAAAGCCTAAACTAGATAGAAAGCTGTCAATTCTACTGTACCATGTCTTGGGTGTTTGTTTCAAGCTGTACATGGATTTCTTCAATATACACACATGAGATTCCCTGTCATGTGTTTCAAAACTGAATGGCTGCTCCACATACACTTCATCTTCCACTACACCATTCAAGAAGGCAGTCTTGACATCCATCTGGTGTATCTTCCATTTCATCACTATAGCTAGAGCAAGTACTGATCTGATGGAAGTGTATTTGGCTTTAGGTTCAAAATTTTCTTCATAATCTATTCCTTCTTTCTGGGAGAAGCCACGAGCCACAAATCTTGCTTTATATGTTTCTATGCTGCCATCTGCAGCATGCTTGATCTTGTAGATCCATTTGGAAGTCACAATCGACTTCCCTTCTGGTCTTGGGACAACATCCCAAACATCATTCTTCATGATCGACTGATACTCTTTGATCATAGCATCCTTCCATTGGTTCCTTTTTTCCACTTCTTCATAGTTGGAAGGTTCTTTATCGATGAAATCACATAATAATGCTACATACCCAGAGCAGGACTTGGTCCTCTTTCTTTCTCTGCGATTCTCTTATGGAGCCCCATATCTTTTTGCACCTTGGATAGATTCTCGTACCCAAGAAGGTTTCCTCTGATGAGGATTATTCTCCTGAGGTGGATCTACAGGTTCTTCAAATTCTCGATCTTCTTCTTGAGTTTCTTCATTCATGGTTGTGTCATAAATTCTGGGTGCTTCTGTTTCTTTCGATTCTTCAGTAGGTCTCTTTCTGGATTTGTTGTACACTAAGTCTTTGTCAAATGTCACATCCCTACTGATGTCGATCTTCTTGAATCCTGGGAAGTATATTCTATAAGCCTTCAAGATTTCAGAGTATCCCACAAATATACCCTTCTTTCCTGAAGGATCTGATTTTGTCCTCTTCTCTTTTGGAATGTGTATGTACACTAGACAATCGAATTTTCTGAGATGACTGACTTCTGGTTTCTTGCTGAAAAAAAATTCTTTAGGTGTCTTATTCTCGAGTACTCTGTGTGGAGTATGGTTCTGTACATACACCACTGTTCTTGCAGCTTCTGCCCATAGATGCATGGGAAGATCTTGATCATGAAGCATGGCCCTTGCAGCTTCCATGATCATTCTATTCTTCCTTTCTGCAACTCCATTCTATTTTGGATTATATGGAGTGGTTAACTCCCTCTTAATCCCTGAATCTTTGCATAAGTCTTTGAATTCATTCGAAGTGAATTCTCCACCATTGTCTAATCGAAAAATCTTGATCTTCTTTTCTGTGTGGTTCTCGATCAAGGATTTGAATTCGTTGAACTTGCTGAATACTTCATCTTTGTTTTTCATGAAGTATATCCATGTCTTTCTAGAAAAATCATCAATGAAAGAAACATAGTATACATACCCTCTTAATGAACTAGATGACATCAGGCCGCATACATCAGAGTGGATGATTTCCAAGATCCCTTTTGTCTTGCTCTCGCTACTTGGAAATGTCTTCTTTGTGTTCTTTCCTTTTGCACATCCTTTGCAAACACCATTATGTTTTGTCTGCATTTCTAGAAGACCTTCAACAACTTTTCTTGCAAGTGGTAGTGCTCTGTAATGCACATGTGCAAGCCTTCTATGCCAAAGTTCATTCAGTTCTACTGAGTCATGAACCAAAGCTTGTTCTGGTTCGCCCTTCAATTTGTATAGACCTCCTTCTTGTTCCCCATTCATTATTGCTTCGTCAAAAGTCTTTCCCTTTGGCCACATAAGAACTTGGCCATCTACAAAAGCAACCCTCATACCTTTTGCATCTAATGTAGATATGGATAGGAGGTTCTTCTTTAGTCTTGGTACAAACAATACATTTTTCATCTTCATAGACTTTCCGGAGTCTAGCTTATAGGAGGATTCACCACTACCTTTTATTGGATACTAGTAGTCATCCCCAAGTTTCACCTTGTGAGGTGACTCATGTTCAGATAGTTTCACAAATGATTCTTTGAATCCCGTCATGTGCTTGGAAGCACCACTGTTTATGAGCCAATCATTGCTTCCATGTGAGATAGTTCCCATGAGAGTGGAGATCAGCACATATTCTTCATCACTTGAATAATCATCACTTTCTTTCTTTATTCTCTTTGTGGAAGATTCATCATCTTCTGCAGCATGAGCATGATGTCTTCTCTTGTTTACCTTCTTCTTCTTTGAGTTCCCTTTGTTAGGGCAGTATTTGGATATGTGACCTTTCTCATCACATGTGTAACATCTAATGGTAGACCAGTCTCTTTTAAAGTGTGAAATGTTACCTTTGGAGTGATGATGGTCCCTTCTGGTTTTCCTGGTATGAGCTGTGAGAGCTTGATCTTCACTTCCCATCATTTCTTCTCTAGCTGCTATCCGAGCTTCTTCTTGAGAGCATTCTTCCCATAGTTTGCTGAACTTGACTAACTTATTTTTGGCACAGATTCCTTGAATAAAAGAGTCCCATGCCCTAGGTAGACCATTCAAGGTGGTCATCACAATCTTTGCATTCTCCACTTCTTCATCTACTGCTTCCAGCTATTCCTTGATCTGAGATACCCTTGTAAAGTAAGACTGGATGGTCTCTACATTCTGGATCTTTACATTCTTCAGTTGGTTTCTCATAGTCATCTTCCGGTTTATGTTCTTCCCTTCAAACAGTTTGGTTAGGGCATCAAACATAGCTTTAGGTGTCTTTAGGGAGGAGACCTATGGTATGAGGTGATCCTTGATTGATTCAGCAATAATCCTCTTATCCATAACCAACTTCTTCTTATGTAAGGCCTTAGCCTCATCTCCCTCTGGAATTGGAACCTCCTCATTGATATAGGAGTCCAACTTATTTTCTTCTGGGACCAGGGAGATCCTATACTTCCAGGCTCAAAATTTATCAGCTCCCTCAAGCTTTTCATCAAGCTTGGTATGATGAGACATCTTAACTGAGAACCCCAAATGGAAATACAAAATGTTTAGATCTTACCAGGTCAAGATTTTGGATCTGGATTTGAAGCTAAATTTCTGTAGTGTTGGTTCAAGAGCGGATTAGGGTTTGGATTTTCCAGAGTTCTGTCCAACCAAATTCTTTGATCTTGATCTATAAACTTTGATTTTGAGGTGGAGATCAATCTAGGCCTGGGCTCACTAAAAAATTCCACTTCTGTGGAAAGCCCTAATTTTCGGCAGCAGTGTCGGGTCCAAAACTGAAAAAGATCATAATTGGATTATGCTTCGACAGAAAGATGCGCCATAGGGAGGAGAGTTAATCCAACCTTCTTTTGCTGAAAATCTATGGAGAGAGATCCACAAAGTAGGAAGCCCTAGTTTTCGCGGCTGCACAGTGTCTTCTTCTCAGGTTAGCTCTGACTCCCATGTTATATTTTTATCATTTAAGATAGCATTATATTAGGATATTTAACTGAGAGAATAACAAGCACAAAAATCAAACACAAGAGACAATGAACACAATGTTTATCCTCAGGGAAACCATAAATGGAAAAACCCCACAACTTCCTCAGAGATAGAATCAACACCAAAAGTAAAACCCCAAAACAGTAAGATGATCTCCCGACAGTAGTAGCCTCTTTCTTTCTAGCCCCAGCAACTTCGTCTCTCTTAGCTATGTGCTACAACTGAGTGTGTGATAAATAGACAGGCTCACTATCTATTTATACTAATTCCTGACTTGACAATAACCTACTAGGGACGACTTCTCTAGGAGAGTCTAATAACCTTAGTGCCCCGGAACTGCGGGGACTTTAACCCTTGAACAATAGGAGGGTTACCCAAAATGGCTTGAAATGACTCGTTTACATTATAGAACCTCCCGATAGGAACATTGAGGTATGACATGACTCAAGTATATTACAGACACATCCTGGAATAAACATCGGGGTACAATACATAAGAAATATAAGTGAATACATTTCGAAGTTACAAATACATCAACAGTATGTATGTGACTTTTCAGCTGAAACCCACGTATACAGAGAATACAATGGTAAAAAGAAGGCCAAGGATCAAACCATTCTAGGGAAGTGTCAATGGATGGACATGCTTAAAGAAGTAGTCACAGAGACAACATCAGAAACCCAGGGGGACCCAGCCACACTCACAACCCACCGAGCAACTTCTCACATCAAAAACTCAACCAAAAGGGAGGATGTATGCAACTGTTGAAGGAACAACATCGTATGTATGCTCCTTTTCAGCTAAAACATGTGTATGTATGTGACTGTTCAGATGAAACTCGCGTATATAGAGAAGAAAGTGGTAAAAATCAGGCTAAAGGTCAAACCACTCAAGGGGAGTGTCAATGTATGAACATACTGTAAAATGTGACACATAAATAGGGAGAAACAAAGACTGAGTATAAAACACATTGTGCCTCAATCCCCAAAGAAAAAAAACTAGGAACCTCCCCAGTATGGTCACCAATTATTTTACGGAGAGAAACATCATATGGCTTGGGGGTACCACAACAGACAACTTTTACACTAGAAAGCAATATTTCCTAATATGCAAGAGAAACCAAACATCTAACACTAAAGGATACTGAATCATACCTTGTTTTGGACAGTTGAAGTAGATCCCCATTGACATTTCCAATTCACACTTGCATTAGCAATTTTCTCTCAACAACAACAAACAAGGACAAGCATGCTCTATAATAATGTGTTAGACCTACTATAGCATATATATTCAACAATGTATAAGAAATCAAATACATCCATGGATTCAATATTCATATTCAAATGCACATAATTGGACATGAAAATATATTTCTATTAATAAAATCAGAGATTACAATAGTGACAACCTCTGTCGGCACATCTACTAACCGGAGAAACCGAGTCCTCCACCTGGGCCTCCACCACCTCAATCCTCCATCTCTTGATAGCAAGCTCACAAGAAAATGCAAGCTTGGGAAGAACAGAAAGTGCTCCAAAGGGACAAAGGGATGAAAACTCAAGTATAAGCAAACTGAGGCAACACTGGACAATAGTTTCTTTGCTCTTCAATTCCTCCTCTTCAATGTATCCAAGGGGTTCGTTATATAGCACTCCAAAAGGGTAATGGAGGGTTGAATCTGAGTGATCTCAAGGAATATGGAAGGCCAAGAGTTAGGATCTTTGGACTCATATGAGGAAAACTCCAAAAATATTTGGACTTATGTACACATCCCAATGTATGCGGGTTTGAGGCCAGAAGTCACATGTACACGTGAGTATGGGTTTAAAAGTCATGTACAACAATAAACATGTGTTTTTTAGGGATGATATTGGAACATCATAGTACAATATAAGTCCATGGGGTCTAAAGAGTCTGCAGAGGGACATGGAAGGCCACAAATATGTTATCAACCATGTGTGGTAAAATCAACTGTAACAGTGAGTGTGTCAAATACCTTGTGGAGACAAAGCTATTGACATCATGACTTTGGTTGTAGCTTTCTCTTTTCATTTGATTGATACAAAAGTGTTTCCCTTTCCCATATATGATTTGTGTGAATATCAATAATTTATTATTAGATTCCTTGATCACTAATATAGATTTTGATCTATCTTGTTGCTCTCATCCCTTATCTTATTTCTGATGTTTCTTTGCAAGTACAGTAGATCACATCAAGATCAGTGGAACAAAGACAAAAGATTTCATATATGAGTTAAAAGAGTTATTTATTCAAGTAGATTAGTTATCTAGGGAAAGGATATGTTGTTGTGAATTTTTGTTCTAGACTTGTACCATACAAGATAGAGGAACAAGCAGTTTCCGCACTGGTTGAAGTATTCCAACAAAAAAAATTCACGACCATACTGGGGAACAAGTAGTGTTTGCACTGATTTTTCAACCAAATCCTTGGAAAAGAAAAACCAACTGGCCACACCTGTTTGTCAAATTGTTTCAAATCCGAAAACTATTTCCCCTCCTATTGTTTCGACTGAAGTGAATGCGGTTCAATCCATAGAATATTCGAGAGGAAAGAAAAAAGGCAATAACAAATCCAAGAAATATGAGAACCAACATGAAGGTAATAAAACAAAAAATCTTGATCTTGATTCTAAAAATAAGAGAAATAAAAAATTCCCCTTCTTTATCCATGGAGGTGACTACTTCACTAAAGAGTGTCCTCATCATGAGGAAGTCAGTAAATTTTTGAAAAATACCCCCACCCCAGTAGTCCTTACGGATCCTTTCCCTACCCAACAACAATTGGTTGACCATAAATCCTTGCATGGGCCTTCTTTGTCTTCCATAGATGAAGTTAAAATGATGTCAAGTGAATCAGTTAATCTTAATACTCAATCCCAAAGCTATGACCCTCCACTAGAGAAGAAAACTGATAATGTTCCACTCAAAAAAACTTCAGCATCCACTCCTCCTCCCACTAATGGTCTTCAGATTTAAAAACCTACTCTTGATGCAATTCTCTACCCACCTAAGAGTACACTTTTAAAATTCATACTTAATCCTAGCGCTCATGCTTCCTAGTACTATAATATAGTCAAAGATCTGTCTCAAGCACTATGCACTATGTCGACTCTCGAGGTACTCCAAACAAGTCCTACACAACGAAAGAAATTGCTATCAATTATTGGATACCTGGATCCTGAAAACAATAACACTATTTCCTTGAAGCTGGATATTTTAAATCTAGGCTTTCCAATTGTCCATGAATCTATTGGGAAGATAATCTGTAGCACTGTACTAGACGAGGGAGCCTCAACTTTGATTATGTCTTTATCGTGTTGGAAAGCTATCGGTTCTCCCAAGATCAACTATTCACCCACAAAATTAAAGGATTTTTATGGTCGCGGCTTTCAACCCTATGGATTACTGCCCTCTCTCGATATAGAACTGAGGGGAAAGTTAGTCTCCATTCACGTTGAATTTGTTGTTGCTCCTTTAGATTACAATCTTCTCCTAGGTCAAAACTGGTTATAGGAAATGAAAGCCGTTGATTCATCCATTTTTTGGGTGGTATAGTTCCCATTCCAAGGGAAGATTGTCACCAATTAGATTTATGTTCACCATATGCGACTTCAAATACTACAAGAAATGTAACACTTTTGAATTCCACAACCCCTCAATATCAAAACATTGGAGTAGGTCTTCTCAAAGATTGCTCACTCATGGGAGTCTTTCTGTTATCCAATCCTCCTCCTATTTTGCAAGTAGTATCCATGAACATGATATCTGCTTCTACCCTGGATAAAGGAAAGTCCATTGTTGATTCAACATCAGTAATCCCTTTTGAAGAAATGTACCAGGCTATTGAGTTCACTAGTGACACCAACGTCAATGATCATTTTTTTGTGGCTTCATATACATATCACCTACCATATTAGATAGAACCCCCCCCCCCCCCCCGATATATATACTATCTTTTGCATACACTCCCCTTTGATGAGTCCATCATGGAAGTTACGTCCTTATATGAGATGCCCTGGAAAAATGACCACCACCGATCTTCTTTCCTTCCCCATTTCCATATGGTAGAAGAACAGTTCGCATCAAGGGTTTCATATGATATAGTAACTAATCCTCATCCCCCAGTACTCACCCATGATGTTGATTCTAAGGGTAATTTGAGTAATATTACCAAGACTATTTATGTTTATATTTTGGTGAAACCCGACGTCCTAGAGAACATCCAAATAGGCTAGAATTATTCCCCTTCAGAGATACAATCTTATACGACTTTGCTTAAAGAATTCAGAGATATTTTTGCTTGGACCTATGAATAAATTCCAGGGATAGATCTCTCCATCGTTTTTCATGAGATTAGGACCTACCCTGGATCCAAGCTAGTTTGTAAGAAACTTCGTCAAGTACATCCAAGGAAAGAAACCACCATTGAGGAAGAGATTGAAAAACTTCTTGCCTTTGACTGAATGGGTGTCTTACATAGCCCCTTTCAATAAAAAGTAGGGTACTATTAGGGTTTGTATTGATTTTATGGATTTTAATCGGGCTTGTCCTCAGGACAACTTCCCCACCCCATACATTGACCAAATCATAGACAACTATGCCAGAAGTGTCATCTTCTCCTTTATGGATGGATTTTTTGGCTACAATAAGATTGAGATACTCCCATCAGATCAACACAAGACGAATTTTATATGCCCATGGGGAACCTTCGCCTATAGAAAGATTCCTTTTGGTTTGAATAATGTTGGTGCTACCTTACAACCCTCGATGTCATATGCTTTCCACGACATAAAACACAATGTGGAACTCTATCTTGATGACCTTCCTGCTCATTCGAAGCAGCGGGATCACCATGTTGATCATTTGAGAGGCATTTTTGTTAGATGTCACCACTATAACATCCGGTTAAATCCACACAAGTGTGCTTTTTGTGTTGATATTGGTCAATTGCTTGGTTTTATTGTGTCCAAGTATGGCATCAACATAGACCGTCTGAAGATCAAAGCTATCTCGGCTTTACCCGCCCCAACGAACGTTACCAAACTTAAAAGTTTGCAAGGGAAGGAAAACATTTTACGTCGTTCCATATATAATTACACTGAGAAAACACATGGTTTCATGCATTTAATGAAGAAGGACACCCCCTTTGTGTGGGATTACTTGGCACAATATGCGTTCAATAATCTCAAACATGCTATCATGCATGCACTTGTCTTGCAACCACCTAATTATACCAAGGATTATTCCCTGTATGTGGATGCATCCCTATCAACCATTGGTATGGTTTTATTTCAGACGGACGAACACGACCATGAACATGTGATCTATTATTTAAGTAAGAGTCTTTTAGAATCCGAAACTTGATATTCACATGTGGAGAAACTTGCTCTGGCCACGCTCATCGTGGTCCAGAAATTTCGTCACTACATTTTGCTCTGCACAAGTACAATATATGCAGATTCTAACCCCATGTATTACATCTCGACTCTTCAAGTAATTGGGGTAAAATAATCACGTTGGATTTTCATTCTCGAGGATTTTGGGTTGGAATTTGATAAATCTAGTTCTAATAAGTCTCTCGTCTTCGTCTAGCTTATGCGTGACCTTCCCCATATCACTGAGGGAACAGAGCCTATCGATTCATTTCCTGATGCATCGTTGTTCCTCATTAGTACATCTGACCCCTAGTATGGAGATTTAATTCTCTATCTATAGACACAACAATTTCATCCCAATGCAACTTAGGATGAACATTTTCGCATCCGACACCATGCCAAATACTACCTCATTATCAATGATACCTTATACCGTTGTGGCATTGACACCATATTATGATGTTGTCTCACTTGTGAAGAAACTGAGATTGTTTTGAATGATTGCCACTCTGGAGCCTGAGGAGGTCATCTTTGTGTGTTGGCTACTGCCCAAAAAATCTTATGCACTGGGTATTTTTGGCCTTTGATATTTAAAGATAGCATAGAAATAGTAAAAAAATTCCCACCTAGTCAGTTATTCACATAAAAAAAGCGCACTCATCCCGCTCTGTTACATCCTATCATAGGAGTTGGCCCCTTTTCAAAATGGGGCATCAATTTCGTGCATTGTAGACCTACCTCAGTTGGGGGTCATGGCTACATTATTGTGGTAGTAGACTACTTCACTAAATGGGACAAAGCTATGCCTACTTATGCCGAGGATTATAAGACAACTGCTCTATTTTTATTCAACCATACCATCGCTAGATTCAGGATCCCTAGGGCCATCGTGATTGATCACGAGTCACATTTTCAGAATAATATGATGGTGGAATTAAGTGCTAAGTTAGGGTTTCGTCATGACAATTATACACCCTAATATCCACAGGAAAATGGCCAGGTTGAAGCTATCAATACAATCTTAAAAACTATGCTTCAATGGATGGTAGAACAAGCTAAGTCTAACTGGAATTTGCAATGTTTTTCTGCATTATGGGCCTACCTGACCAATGTCAAGACATCCACTGGTTTTACACCATTTCTGTTGGTGTATGGACTAGAGGCCACTCTTTCAATAGAGTGTGAAATTCCTTCTCTGAAACTCGTTGTAGAACTATTACCCAATACCACCTTGGAAGAAGAATGTTTCTTATATTTAAACAAGCTTGTTGAGACTCGTCGTGATGCTACCTTAGAAAATGAGGTGCACAAATGATGAATGAAAGATCAATATGACAAATCCGTTCAACCTTGCTCTTTCAATGAAGGTGACCTAGTCTTTACATATGACCAAAAACATGACAAGCTGGGAGATGGAAAGCTGGAATCTATGTGGCATGAGCCTTATATTGTCAGTCGTGTCTTATAGAAAGGGGCTTATGAGTTGATAGATTATGATGGGATACCCCTGGGAGAGCCCTGCAATAGGATCTACCTAAAAAAATACTATTCTTAGGACATATAGCATAGGTTCATTGTAAATACTGTTTATATAGTGTGGTGTGTTTTTTTTGAAAATTGTGGATTTACTATGGATGTCAGATTTATATTTCATAACCCTACTTATTTAGTCCTATGTTTAAATTGAACAAATGACCACCTATACCGGTTTTGCATATGGTGATAATCCTTATACCTTGAATATTGTGTCAGCAACCTAGATACTGTACTCTCCAAAAGGTGATCTGGTGAGTTCAGGTAGAACTTGTTTGGGCCCCACGACAAGTGATCTCGAAAAGTATCATGTGATGATTGGTTTGTTGAATGAAGCATTGGCTAATGAAGTAATATAGATTAGGGTTTACCTAGACTCAGAGTTGGTAGTAGATCAGTTAAACTGAGTCCACACCATCCGGAACCCCCTACTCCTTCATACATTGCAAATAGTTAGGATTTTAGAAAGGTCTTTTGAGCAGGTCTCTTATCAACATATTCTGATACATTTAAATTTTGTGGCAAATTCGTTAGCGAATTTTGTCTTAGATTCATATCTTGCTCATATTTAAATTGATTTTAACATAAAATTCATGCATTGGATTACACAGAAGCATAAGTAGGCATTCATTCACATATCACATTTGCACACACATCTGTAAATAAAAGTTTATATATATATATATAT
>LPNX010630327.1:325279-362414 GCA_001517045.1 Pseudotsuga menziesii
TCACAACCCGAGCTACTTGGTGGAGTAGTCTTCTGAAACAACCTGAGACTCCTGCAGTTTGGTGCTGGTAGCGCTTGGGTAGATCATCAATAGAGATATCAAGAATCCCTACAGTCAAGCGCTGGAGGTTCTCCTCTATCTCTTGGATTTCCTCATCTGCCTCTGTGTTCCTAATAACCATATCTTTGACTACTCCTCATCTCTCTATAGGCAAGGATCCTACTGGACAAGAACGCCCTATGTCTACAAAAAACTTTTTGCATATATCAGCATTACGTCATAAAAATAAAATATGAAATTAAAATACATAAAAAACATGTATAGTGGTATATTTCTTACCTTAGCCATCCCACTGCTCTCCCTATCAGAGTGGAAGGTCAATATCATCTCTGAAGTCGGTCCATGCATAAGCATAATCCTCTACCATCAGTAGTTGGCTTCTTATCCAACGAAAGAAGACAGACCCATGGGTAACTTTGGGGCCTTTGCCGCCACCATGGTGTGCCATGGCATCCACCCACCTGCTCATCCAAGGGTCCTCAACATCCAACCTACTTAATGGTACTTGGGATGTCATCAATGGTAACCTATTCAAAAGGAAAGACACCACTACCATTCCATAGCCAAATTGCTTTATCTCCCCCCTCCTGCGTTTGGTCAACTGGTCTTTCAAGCTGACCAGTAAACCCTCTCTCCAGTTGAATATTGTGGGAGCCATACAATCTATGGCATACAACATATGGGCCCATGTAGTCAGGTGAGCTGATATGATACCCACAACCTTCTCAATTGTGAAGGATACAGTCCTCAAAGGATTGTCTACTATGTGCTTGATGGGGATTTTCCCACCTACTGAATGGGTCCCCACCGAGCAGTGATCATCGATCAAGTCATCCACATATAGCTCATCACCTCGTGGACCTATCAATACTACAGGTATTCCCCTACAGGACAAACCAGTCAATAAATAGATGTCCTCCACATCTATCGTCAGAGTATGAGTCTTAACCACAAGGTGTTGCTGCTCTGGGTGCCACATATGAATCATGTGCTCTAGAAAATGCACATACACCCCCATTCTAGGTATTCTGAAGTCACTCATGGAGGTCCCTCACAGTCCTTGGTTCATTTCCCGCTTGCAAGTCATCCAATTTGTGTTGTCTTTCCTTCCATAAAACCATTTTGCAATCAGTTTTTCCTACCAAAACAATTTAAACACCTATTAAAAGCATGTTAAAACCATCGAGAGAAGAAAAAATGGCAAGACAATGACTATTTTTATTTTATTTTTGGAACTCCCTAGCTGTTGGCACACTTTCTCTAGGAGAATAGAGTGCTAGTGCTATTTTCCTCTATTGACAATGCACCCTAGGCGCCTTTCCCTCTTTCAAAAGGTCCTTCGGCACACCTCCCAAAAGGGAGAAAAGCGTTGGCTTGGGTATGCTTTGTCCATTTGGGAAATTCATCCAAAAGCTCAAAAAATGGACTTGAAATCAAAAAATTGCACCATGAAAGCAAAGGGATGAAGGTTAGCTCCTACCTGATCCAAGTGGTTCGAGCAGAGGTGGTCTAGAACTTTCAGAATATTCAGTTCAAAATCATCCTGTTTGCACCAATTTCACTCCTTTACCATGGTAAAAATCACAATGGTAAAAATATTTACTATTCACCTCTTTTTATATCAATTTTTTTTATTTATTTAAAAATAATAAATCAAATGTTTAAATTTTTAAGGTTTTTGCCATACATTTTCTATAGTTTTCATAGTGAATTGATTCTAAATTCGTTTTCAAAGATTTCATGTCACATTTATGATGCGTTTTGGCTATGTTATGAGTTTCTTTTGTCTTTTTCAGACACCGAGCTAAGATTATAAAGTACCAAGCATTTTTTATACCTTTGACATGCTCGTTAAAATCCCAGTAAAGAGGTATCGAGTGCACTTTTTTTTTTAGACTCATTAAAATTGGATTATGAAAAAAATGACCCTTTATGGAGTCACCTTTAAGCTCTTTTCAGGCTCCTTAAACACGAAAATATCGCCAAGCGAACTTGATGCTTTCATGCTTGTAAAAGTATTTGAATGATCATTTAGTCGATGATATTTTACCCCTTTTTCGGATCGATTGGACTTATTTATGAAAAATGTACAATCTAGTTTATTGCAAATATAAGAGTTATCGTAGGCATCGTTTTATATTTTTCGGGCCTCAGGGACTAAATCTACAAAAAAGTATACCCTGGAGTCTTCTTGGTCATTTCAGACTCTCTATACATGAAACGACAAATGAGTTTGGTTTCATCAGACTCATAAAATCAAACAATGAAGGACCCTTTCTGGGAATGAACCCCTCCTTTCTCAGGTTCATAAAACATATGAGAATGGACTCATCAAATGATGAGCTACAACAAGTGTTTTTTACCCTCTTTGAACTCGTAAAATGAAAATAGGCACTCATCCTTCATGATGGGGAAATTAAGGGAATGGGAAGCATATTTTTATTTGTATCAATGGAAGCTCACAGTCCACCTTTGAACATGGCACCTGTCTTCATTTTCATTTTCAAACAGTTTTGTATTCAGCTTGTCCTTGATTCGATCCATTTTCATGAGTCATTTAACTCTTTTGAGTCAATTCAAAGAATACATCACCATGTCCTTGCATTACATCTGGTTTCTATCTCATTGAATCAATGCTACCAAGTCATTTTTCATGTCGTTCAATGTTCAAAGGGAGTCTCCTCTGCAATCAACCTCTTTAGTAACCTTATCTTCTTTCAAAATCAGTCATCTCTAAGTCAGTCCTATGGTTGTTTCATCACTTCAACATCGGTTTTTATTCCATGTTTCATGTCGATGATAGGGGAAACATCATTTCCCTCCTTTGACAAGTCTATTCTTGTCGACTTCAACACATCATACGAGAATTAGACTTAGAAACCAAATCAAGTACCTTGAATCCTGCATGCCTCATTGGCAGGTTCCCTCACTTTCAACAGTAGATTTTCATCAATAACCTCTGATTGGAAGATTCTACTAAGTGTTAAACTTCAAGTCCTTTATTCACACTTGGGAGAATGTACTGAAATACCTTAGGAATCATTGACATCAATGGTGATCTCCCTCGCACTTGTTAATAATATACATAAATGACTGGTAATCAAGTGGTTTCTACCATGTTTGACATCAGGACATCTATTCACATGGTCAGAATCGTATTGTTTGGGGATTGGAATGAAGACCTTGAGCGGTTAAGTATTTACCTGAATGAGTGCCTATCCTTAGGTTGTGAAAAAATATTATTTGAAGTCATGACATAGATCCACATTGTATGTTTGGTGGTTGTGTCCAGTATTGAGTCTAGATAACATGGATCTACTTTGTAAGTCTCGTAGCCATGTTCCATTTTCATTATTATTGTTCATGGATCTACAATGTATTCTTGGTAGCCATGACATAGTCATTTGGAATGGATCTGTAGTGTATTGGTCCACATCCATGATTGAATCAAATAAGTTGGTTACTGGTTTTGCATCGAATGTATACTTGCATCTCTTTGCCTCTGATACCAGATTGACATCTAGAAAAGTATTTTAGGGATCACATCGCTCTAGATTCCAACTTTTGGGGGAATTATGTTGCACCTAAAATCTACACTGATGCTTTGCGTTCCTCAAAGCACATGGCCAAGAACTCTTTTGGACATTTTTTCCCACTGTTAGACTAGCTAGTGCACCTTTCCTTCTATGACAGAGCATCGGGAAAGGCTGGCACACCTTGTTCATTGACAATAGGCACTAGTGGCACATTTTCCTTATTTTCAAAGTGTGTCTATGCACATACCCTCACTGCAAGGAGCTCCAACAAGATTTAAAAGGAAAAAAGAGAAGTTTCGAGAAGCTTCCAAGAGAAATCTCTCATGGAGGATGATCCTATCTATTAGGGAGAGCTGGAACTCGAACTCCTAGCCTATAGGGATCATTCCCTATCCTCTTCCAAAAATATCTCATCTCATATGAGCCTCCCTTGGCCTATAAAAGAAAGCTTCATGGACTATGTGAGGAGAGACCAAGAAGAGCATCCTTACGCTGTTGGATTGAAGTCTGGTATTGAGGCAAGGTTGAGTGAGTGTTGTAAGAAAAGAGTTTTGTGTGAGTGGATAGTTGTGTGAGTGTGTCAAAGGCCTTGTGGAGACAAATCTATTCACATCAATGCTTTGGTTGTAGCTTTATCTTTTCATTTGATTAATATAAAAGTGTTTCCCTTTCCCATATATGATTTGTGTGAATATCAGTCATTTATTATTAGATTCCTTGATCACTAATATAGATTTTGATCTATCTTGTTACTCTCATCCCTTGTCTTATTTCTGATGTTTCTTTGCAGGTACAATAGATCACATCAAGATCACTGTAACAAGGAAAAAATATTTCAGTTCTGAGGTAAAAGAGTTATTTGTTCAAGTAGATCAGTTATATAGGGAAAGGATATGGCGCTGTGGATTTTTTTTCTAGACTTGTACCATACAAGCTATAGGAACAAGCAGTGTTTGCACTAGTTGAAGTATTCCTACAAAACAATTCCCAACTTGATTACAACCTCCTCCTTGGACGTAGTTATATGTATGCAATGTGAGCTGTTTCATCCACTGTATTTTGACTCTTGATGTTCCCCCATGATGGGAATATCATGAATATCAACCAAATGATGTATTACGATCCTAAAGGGAAAGCCACTCTAGAACAGATCCTCCCTACGATCAACACCACCATCGACATCTCCATCCCTTCCCTATCTGTCGTTGGCATAGGATTATTTTCCAATGCTCCTTTGTTTGTCCCTCCCGCCCCCTCCTTCGCTAACTAACATATCATATTTATGCACTATCTCATCCGGTAACTATTTGACCTCCTCGCAACCTCAACTGCAGACCTTGGGTAATTATTTGGGTTCACTCCCCGTACAAATGATCCCCTTCATGTTTCCACCTTCTCGCATTGTGAGTAAGCTAGTCATGGATACTCTCAAACTTTTGGGTTTCACTTTGGGTATTCCCATGTGGTACCTTGATACCCCCACCCTTCCCTTGACTCCATAGATCGTGATGACTCTATTCCAACCTATTGAGACAGTGTCGAACCCCCCTCCTGGTATGTAACCGACTATTTCTCCCATGACTACTTCCCTCCCTCCTCCCACGAAGACTGGGGGAAAGCCACACAAAGAAATGACATAACCATGTCCTCCTCCTACGTGTGGTTTATGCGATGTCCAAGGCCATGCGACACAAACAGTGTACATATTTTCCAATCATTCACACCCATATGCACACAATAACCAAGATCGATGATGCTCTAGTTGTCAACGTACCAACCATACCCGCAGTTAAAAATAAATCACTATGAACCAATAACCCATGTTCAGTTTGTGGCCTAGATGGTCATTATTCCCACCATTTCCCAAACTTTCCTAAGTATCGTTCGCTCCTCAATGACCTTCGTAAGCGCTCTCATGAGTCTAAAATCACTGTCCTTGAGGAGATACACCCTTCGGCCTCTTCCTCAAACACCACTAACACCATTTATATGATCTCTAATTCTAGTTGTCCTTCCCCCTCCTCGACCGCAGAGTATCCCCATGATCTATCCTGACACCACCATCATGATGACGTAGAGATCCTTGAAACCACCACTGGTTTTACCCCATTTCATTTAGTCCACGAGGTGGAGTCAGTTCTTCCCATTAAATGCTAGATTCCGTCATTCCACCTTGTTGTCGAACTTCTACCTGATACTTCACCATTAGAGAAACACCTACTTATGCTTGAACAAATCGATGAGGACCATCCTTCTGCTCTCCAAATGATTGAAGCGACTAAGACTCGGTCAAATTCCCACTATGACTCCCATGGTTGGACCCACGCACCTTTAGCGAGGGGGACCTAGTCCGCATTTGCGACCAAGCCCATGATAATACTAGAAAAGAGAAGTTTGAATCCATGTGGTATGTCCCTTATGCCATCCATTGATGTCTCAGCAAGGGGGCATATCTCATTGCTGACTCTAACATTCGCCTCTTTAAGAATCCCCATAATGGGCTCTACCTCAAGAGATTCTATGCCTAAACTTGACCACACTAAGTACCCTTGTATCATAGTTTTTCTTTCTTGTTTTGCATCATTTTTCACAACGAGTCTCACAGTTTGTTTTGTTGGTTGTTCTAGATGTATCCTACCTAGCCTTTCTATGTTGGTTTCCTGATGGAGCAAGTAGATGGTATCCTAATCTCACTTCGGATGCGTGGGTCATTTATTCCCCATCACATGAGTTGATCCATATCGATAGAATGTGTGTTGGTATTGCTACCAATAATGATTTTGAGTAAAATGGTGTTGCTGGTCTCCTAACTGTTGCCCTTCAGTTGGGTATTTGTCTCCTTGATGTGTTCTTATACTCCTAGTTTCTTGTCTCCCAGTTAAATAACTACTACAGGGTACGCAATTCCTGCCTCTTTAGAAAGTTCATGCGCACTAGGCACTTGGTTAGACATTTTGAATCCTTTTCATTCATGCATGTTCCCAGAAGTCTCAATAGTGTATAAGACCAGATGGCTAATGGCGTTCTAGAGTGGCACATCAATCATCGCATATAGGAAATTAAATGCATCATGCATAATCATATAGTCATTAATATATATGTCATATACATCATATAGGAATCCATCATCATAAACACGAGACTCATAAAAATACAAAAATATGCATCCATGTGCATTCATATCATATCATAATGTTCAGTACAAAAGAGAAGCACCATATGTTTTCTCGTCATATATATATCATACAAAAATCCCCATGCTCAAATGCATTGGGGGTAGCATCACAAGATGCGATTTTGAGTCCTCCTCCTTTGAATCTGTGTCCTCCTCAGTATCCTCCTCATCAGAGCTCTCCTACTCCATCGAAATGTCACCCTTGTGCCACTAATATGACATACTCAACAAAATCCATGATCCTCCTCATCAAAGAGATCCACTATGGAGGAGCCTTGTAGCATGCGATGATCAGATTGTTGTCTAGGTACTGCCACTCGTTGTCGATGACCCCCTCCAATAGACACTCCATGTCTAGCCATAGTGAGTCCAATTCCGCACTCTGCCACCTCCTCTTCTCATGAGCGGGTGGATCTAGCCCCTCCACCTTGCCCCCGCACCGCTAGTACCCCGCTGGAGGGTGTAGTCCCATGTATACACATGCACACAGTATATCATCAGTATCTGTCACACACATGATCTAGCTACCACTATGCTAGTAATATATATATGATTGAAAGCACAAAGAGTCATGTCTACATAGCATCATGTCCCCAGACCTGTCCTGGATGTTTAGGCATCTCCAGATATCCCCGATAGTCCATCCCCATGTATGTATAGTCCTCTATGAGTATAGGAATATGCCGCCACTGTGCAAAAATATCTCGGGTGAAGAAACAACCCACCATGCCACCTCCTCCCTGATCATCATCTCACAACAATGCCTCATGCGAGGCTCGCGAGGTCCCCCTCATGCACCACTAGATGTAGTCACTCAAAGAAGAATGAGCACAAGAAGGAGGGTAAACAAAAATCACCGCCTGCCAAACTATCTTGGTTCAGACCACGATGAACCACTTTCAAGTACATCGGGGCCCACCCATAGTAGGTTCCCTTAAGCACACTATCGACCATCGGTAGTTGGTGGCCCAAGTTCTTGTGAGGGCCTTTCGATCCCAGTATCTGCAACACCAGCCTTGCCACTTATTGAGTCTCTAGACTCTCAATTTCACACACAAATATGTGTGACGCATGCACATAAGTTGAGGCATAACAATTCCTGGCACACAGGTCATCTGTCAATAACCCCCTTAGGAGCTTCGAAGAGATATTTCCAATCACACCCAACAGTGGGAGGCCAATCAGAAAATACACATATCAGAGGGTGATCTCTAGTTGCTCACCCTTTATGATGAAACACTCTGAGTCTCGATCCCAAAAGTGCACCAGCTTATTCAACAATAGATTTAGTGAATGCATCAATGAGATCTTGAAGAAACTCAGTTTCCCACACTGGGAGAGGGTATCCTATACTACCCTATCCTCCTCCACCTCATCTCTAAGTTCCACGATGTCTTGCTCTTGCCTCCTAACTTGAGGCATCTTGTACATCCAAAAATTTCCTGTCAGACCCAATCACACAAAAATTTCCATTTTGTGCTAGGTCGCTCCTATCGGTTCTTTTTATGTGACCTAAGTCACGCAAAAATGATTAATAGGTGCGACTTGGGTTGCACCTTTCTCCCCAATAGGTGCGACTGGGTCACACCTGTCTGTTCGATAGGTGTGACCTGGTTTGTTCCTTTTCCCTCGAAAAGTATGACCCATCCCCGTGAACCCTTCGGGCTCGTTCGAGGCACCCAAAATGAGAAAAAACAAAAACTATACCACTGAAATTGATGGGCTAGGTGAGAGATCTTACCTTCAACTCACAGATCGAAAACCATCGTTCCAATAAGAAGAAATCCTCAGCTTTTCTCTGGGGGCCCTCCACTCCAACCAACATTGCATAGTGAAAATGCCATGTGTCATGCGACCACCCTGTCTATAGGCCTCCATTTGATCAAGTTTTATTCTGTGCACCACAGAGTCATCCGACGTCTATTTTTCACATCGTTCGAACTGTCGGGTTCAGTTTTCCATCCTCTATCTACCAACGAGACCCATGTGTCTTGCTCTCCCTATGATTTTTTGGGCCATTTCTTGGAGTCACCTCGATTTGCATGCCACCATGCAAACCAAAATCTATATGTATTGGTATGTTCATGAGCCACCAGCTCCATCCATACTGCAAACTTGGCCTTATTTTTACCGCCATCCACCGTCTCACAAGGAGGCCCCACCAATTTTCCATTCTTATTCATATTAGCCATGTTCACAACATCACCCCTTTTTGGTACGTTTAACACTTCCTCCTTGCTTGACTGACCATTACAGAGTTTCTCTTAATCTCTTTTCTGACTCCTTAAAGAATGAAAAGGTTGTTGAGCATGCTTGAATCCTTTCATGCTTGTTAACATATTTGAAAGGGAATCTATGTGGCCTTGTTTATCTCCTTTTTTGGAATACTTAGACTATTCAAAGAAAAGGACCGCCCTATCACCTTCTAGCTAGGAAAGTTTCCCTTTGTATCCTTTTATGCTTTGTCAAACTTTGGGACCGTACTCTATAAAAATATAACTATGGGTTGTATTTAAGCGCTTTTCCAACATCTCATAAAGAAATGCTCGCCGAGTAAACTTGGTTTTGTTCATGCTCGTAAAATTATTTGAATGACAGTCTAATCAGTATAGGTTTAACCTTTTTTGGCATGGTTAAACTACATAGGGAAAATAAGTCTCTCTGCCCCTCTTGGCTGGGAGAGCTCTCATTTGTACACTTTTATCATTTTTTGGACTTAGGAGACTATTGTACGAAAAAGATACCCCACTAGAGTCTTCTTCCTATTTCCAAACTCTCTAAACATGAGAACACCATCGATCATTTACCATCTCGGTCTCTACAAAAATCCACGATATAGTGTCATATTGAGCATAATTCTATCCCTTCTTTGAGCTACTTAAACTATGAATAAGGCCCAAATGATGCCTCTAGGTTCCCACACATATTCCATATAGTTTCCCATTATGGAAGATCCCCCCCATTGGGTCCCCTTTATTCAGAGTACTCTACGATGAGTCTCCCTTGGATCCCCTGGATATCACTAGTCCAGTTACTTCCCAAAGTATCTCCATTTGCAGTCATATCCCTGGTTTCATAGGTATGATTCCATCCCCATGCATCAATATCATATGTTTCCAGGTCAGCCCTGCCATCATATTCTGAACAAAGGAATTTTGAGTCACCCATACTCCGCTTCCCATGTTCCCTAGTCAGTTTCTCAATCCCAGTATTGTTCAATATCTCTAGTTGTCCCCCTCACACTTCTATCAAGTAAACCTCATTTCCTTGGTAGTTGCAGGTCTCCCTCTATAGAGGTCAACACATACATTCCAGAGTATAGACCCATAGGTCCCTGTATCTTGGTTTCATCCACCTCATTGATGAGTTCTTGGACCATCCGAAAGGATTTCTTAGTGGCTTTCAGGTTGGTTGTGTCTCACATGCTCAACTTCAGCTACACTATCGCACCATTGAGATTCATACAGGGTATTGGTTCTTTCCTTATTTGGTCAAAGATCCCAGTTGTCACCTAACTCTAGCACATTAGTGAGTCTATTTTTGGGACCCATACAGTTCATGTCCCTTGTGATTTTTGATTTGAAATATAACATTCAAAATGAGGTGTGTCTCTTTGAACCATCATCTTTATAGAAGGCTTTCATGATGGAAAGAAAGGTTGAAAGTAAAAATATGGCAATGACTACTAGAAAGGCCTTCTCCAACACATACAGAGAATACAATGTTCCTTCTTTTAAACCACCACAAAGGTAGACACCCCAACAACTAGATGAAAGAATAGAAAAAGGATTAAGCTTTAATTGTGACAACAAGTATAGTAAGGGAAATAAGTGCGGTGAGAAGAAATTATTCTACATATATTGTGAAGAGCAAGAACCAAAAGAAGAGGAAGCATCTCAAGAAGAGGAGGCTTCATAAGAAATATAAGAGGACACTTCAGAAGAAATTAATGCTAGCATATCTTGTCCTGCATTGGATGGAATTAACACTCCTCAAACTCACAATATCGAAGGATACATCAAAAAGAAGAAGGTAACTATGTTAATTGATTCTAGTACTACTCATAATTTCATTCACTGTAAATTAGTCAAAGTTTTTAATTGCTTTGTATATCCAACACTATAGTTTCAAGTTATGATTGCAGATGGAGGAACTACAAATTTATCAAGGAAATTCCATAATATCAATCTTGTTATGGGGGGATAGTTAATGAATAGTCCAATGATTTCTAACCCAATGGGTGGGGCTGATGTTGTATTATGTGTCCAATTGTTACAATCATTGGGAATAATGGATTTTCATTTTCAAAAAAAATTCATGAAAATTTCATGGGAAGGAAAAGAATATGAGTTAAATGGTATCATAGGAAAACCAATCAAGGTAATAAGCTCTAATAGTATGAAAAATTTGTTGAAAATGGGATATCAAGGTGTAGTTGCAAAATTATGCTCATTATATGTTCAAATCTCAAAGTTCCCTATCTCCTGAGATCTCCAAAGGGTCATTAATAAGCATTCCAAGGTATTTGAAGATATTCCCAAAGGTATTCCACCTATTCTAGACTTTGATCATCCTATCCACTTTATTCCAGGTAGTGTTCCTCCTAACATCAGGCCTTACTAATATCCCTATATCCAGAAGAATGAAATTAAGCGTATGGTTGCTGATATGTTAGAGGTCAACATAATTGGGTCTAGCCAAATTTCTTACTCTGCACCAGTGGTAATGGTAACCAATCTAGATGGATCATGGCGTATGTTCCCTGATTACAGAGAGCTCAATAATATCACCATTAAACATAATTTTCCCATTCCTGTCATCGATGATTTGTTAGAGAAACTACATGGAGAAGTTTTTTTCACAAAGTTGGATCTTCATTTTGGGTATCATCAGGTTCGAATAAAGGATGGAGACATCCCCAAAAAAACATTAAGAACTCAAGAAGGTCACTATGAATTGTTGGTCATGCCATTTGATCTCACAAATGCGACTTCCACATTTAAAGGTTTGATGAATTATATTTTCAGGCCTTTCCTTAGAAAATTTGTACTGGTATTCTTTGATGATATACTAATCTATAGAAAGTCTTGGGAAGAACATATTCAACAAGTTGACTGGGCACTACAACTACTAAAGGAGAAAGACCTGTATGCAAAACCCTCAAAATGTTTCTTTGGGATAAAGGAGGTAGAGTATTTGGGTCATATTGTATCTCATGAAGGTGTCAAGGTAGACCCTAACAAAATCAAAGCCATGATGGACTTGCCGATTCTGAAAACACTAAAGAATATTTGAGGATTCTTAGGTATGACAGGGTACTAAAACAAGTTTTTTCATAACTATGGAAGAATAACAACTCCTCTAACAACATTACTGAAGAAAGATTCATTTTATTGGAGTCCAGAGGCAACCCAAAATTTTCAACAACTCAAAGAGGCAATGTGTAAAGATCTTGCTTTGGAGACACCATACTTCACAAAAACCTTTATTGTGGAATGTGATGCTTCAGGAAATGGAATTGGAGAAGCACTAATGCAAGAAGGACACCCTATTTCCTTCACAAGCCATCCAATAAAGAGAAAGAAATAAAAAAATCCCAATTATGAGAAGGAACTGTTGGCAATACTACATTCCTTGAAGCAATGGCGCCCTTGGGGAGACATTTCAAGGTTAAAAATGATCATGATAGCCTTAAATACTTCTTGGAACAAAGGATATCTTCAGAAGAGAAACAAAAATGTTGGGATATGACTTTGAAATCATCTACAAAAAGGGGAAGCAAAATGTTGTTGTAGATTCACTCTCCAGGAAAGATGAGGATGTTGAAGTATTACTCTATGCTATCTCAATCATCTAGCTAGATTGGATAGCCAAAGAAAGGGATGAATGGATAAATGACGAAGAAATATAGACATTCATTCAAAAGATGTATTAGGATCCCGGTGCCTCTAATACATTTACATGGAAATATGACTTTCTATGGTACACGGATTTCCTATATATTGGTAAGAGTTCCCAGATCAAGCAAAAGGTATTTTTTGAATTCCACTCCTCACCGATAGGAGGGAACTCAGGTTTCTTCAAAACCTACCACAAGGTAAAGAAAGATTTTTTTTGGGATGGTCTTAAAACTGATGTTTAAAAATTTGTGATAGAATGTTTGGTTTTCCAATGAAATAATGTGGAAACAATTAAGAACCCATGTCTCCTACAACCACTTTCCATTCCAAGCCAAAGGTGGATAGAGGTCTCGATGGATTTTATCACAGTTTTACCAAAGTCAAAAGGAAAGAGTGTCATAATGGTGGTTGTTGATGTACTTACTAAATATGCGCACTTCTGTGCACTATCTCACCCCTTCAAAGAAAGCATGGTCCCCAATTCATTTATGGAGATAGTCCTAAAACTACATGGTACTCCAGATATTATAGTAAATGACAGGGATCCCATTTTTCACTCACAATTTTTTGACTGAATTATTTTCTTGTTTGGGTACTCAACTGGCTCATAGCTCATATTATCATCCTCAATCTTATGGACAAACAGAGATTGTAAACAAATGTTTGGAAGGGTATATTCAATGTTTTGCATCTGATAAACAAACAAAATGGGTCAAGTGGTTACCCTTGGCAGAATGGTGGTATAACACTTCCTTCCATACATCATAAAAAATGACCCCATTTATGGCACTTTATGGCCATCATCCACCATCCATCACATATTTAGTAAGAGACTCCTATAAGGTTGAAGCAGTGGAAGACCACATGAAGCATCAACACCAAGTTCTTCAAATCTTAAAGGACAACCGAAATGTAGCACAAAATTGAATGAAACAACAAGCATATTAACACTGCAGTGAACGAAGCTATAATGTGGGGGATTAGGTGTTTTTAAGACTACAACCATACAAATAGATGTCCCTGAAGAATACCAAGAAGGATAATAAATTATCACTTAAATACTACAGTTTCTACAAGGTGCTACAAAATATTGGTAGTATGGCCTACAAATTGGAACTACCTACATCTTCACGTGTCCATCCAGTTTTCCATCAACTTTCTTTTTTGAAGAAGGTAATAAGTGACATGCTACTAGTTCAAATGATATTACCAAAACTTGATGAGGAAGTAAAAATCATCTTCGAGCCCTCAAAAATCACTTAAATAAGAACTAGACAACTTCAAAATCGATCAATTCGAGAGTATCTCATTAATGGATGAACTTACCCACAAACGATTCAACATGAGAAGATGAGTCCTTTATACAACAACATCCAGAACTAATTCAACATTGAGGACAACACTTTTTGAAGGGGAGGGTCATGTTAAGCCCTTAATGGAGGCACATTGCCCCATATAGTGTAGCACATTACCCCCTATATTATCGTGCATTACATATTATTTATGTAGTCTTGGGTCTATTACTAGGTCTATTAGTTATTATTGTACACCTTTGTGTCCTATATATAGGAAGGGGATATGCTCATTTTAGTCATCATTGGATATTGTCTTATCTTGGGTACACAAGTACATTGTGTAAGGAGGTTCCTCCCTCAAAGTGGATTGTCATTTATCTTTATTATTCATTATTAAGGCGTCGATTACTCTCTTTTGGTATATTTATGCTATTTTTATGTTATTTCTAGGACTTGGTTGCATAACAGTGACCAATACAATGGATGTTGTGGAAGTAGTGAACCCGAATAATATAACCTTAAGGAAGGAGTCAAAAGGAAAAAACTATGCAAGGATACCCCCAAACCATCCTTGTGTTTGAATAGATCGAAACGATTCCAATTGGTCTCATTGATTGAAGGGATGCTTGAAGAGCAATGTATGGATGGGGATAAAATTGTTACAGGTAATATAGACATGATAGACATGTAAAATATTTCAGATGCGATGGGTACAAAATATGTTGTGGATGATGAAGAAACAAATTCCAATGAGATAACCCTTAGGAAGGATTCAAAATCCAAGAAACTATGGAAGGATACCCCTGATCCATCCTCCATTCTAAGGAGATTTAGATGAATCTAGATGAATAATGCCAAAACCCCATTTCCAAGCAGGAAAAGAACAAGGTCCTTTGGAAGGAAGGATGATTATAAAGGAAAGGAGGTAATCCAAATAGAAGATGAGGACATAAATATGTCCCCTGATACTAAGGAAGAAGTGTAGGAAGAGAATTGTGATGTAGGTGAACAAACCCTAGAGATCCATATAGAAAGGAAGAAACCTCTCTTCCTTAGGAAATTTCCTCTATATTTCACAACCTACTTCATAAAGTCCTACAAGAAATTGAAGAAATACCATCAAAGGATTCTATAGAAAAAATATGAAATTAAAGAAGGAATTAGCTTACACTAAAGAAAATTTGAAAATATATGGGTCCAAAGAAGGAATGGATGTGCTATTGGAGGTTATTGACAAGGAGAGAAACATGTTCACATCTTCTTTTCTTGTTGAGAATAGGTTCACTAAGAAGGAACCTTCGAAACAACAAGTTAGAACTTGAATTTCATACCTACAAGAAGAAGCAGGCATCCCAGTAGTAGAGAGTTTTCAAAAGGAGGAGAACATGTGAATTATAAAGATATAGAGAAGAATATGCTAGCATTGTACACTCAAATCCATTCTTTGCAAAAACAGGTCAATATGTTGTTGCTGCAACAAGAGGTAGAAAACCCCAACAAAAGGATGACAAGATGAATATTGGACAAGCCGAGTTAGACATTAGTAAGTTAAATTAGGAAGTTGAAAGACTTAAATTAGATAAGAAATATATCTCCCACCTATCCCACATTATGAGGGATTATGCATTCCCTTCAGTTGTCTATGTAATTTATCTAAGAATCCATATTATATCTATGCAAATTAGAGAAATAGATGTAGATTCTATGTGTTATTTCAAATCTAGCCAAGATTTTATGATGCTATACAAGGCATGTGATGAAAATGACAGGAACTTGCTATGTGAACTATACTAGCGTAGCAATGACTGGCATAAGTGAATGGGATCCAAACCCTTCGATGGGTGATCTATAGATAAAATCCTTTTCCTCTTTTATGAAAAACCAAATCATGTGGAGTAAGGAATTGTATTTCTTGAAGAATGTAGAAAGAGTGGAAGGACTAAGCACCAGAGTAGAGCCACGACCTAAGAATTTATATGAAGAAAAGAATGATGCTATGAAAAACCCAAACATGATTTCCACCTTCACTACAAATCATACTTCATATATTTCTGATTGTGAATAATGGATTGACTAAATAGTTTGGACATTGTACTCTACCTCAAAATAAGGCATCTTTACTTGTTACCTAAACATGCAACAAGGGAACCTCTTTCCCTTGTTTCTTTTGTCACAGCATTAGATAGAATACCCAAATACCTTAACCATGTGATATCGTTAGGGAGAACGTGGATTCATATAAGGTTTTAAATTCCATTGGTCTAATGTGGAGAAAGAGGATGAATAAGCATATTGGGTAGAACTAATTGCATAGTTTGGGTTAAGGGGGTAGAGAAGAGCAGGGGAAACCTTCCCAGGATTGGAGTAAATATTATTTCCTTTCTTTACCTCTAGAAGAAACTGAGGCTATGAAGTCATCTAGTTAGTTTTTTGCAGAAGGAGCATGCAATGGATTCATTTAGAAGGAGATGTTGGGTGTCATAATAGACACAATTTTCCCTTACTTTTTGTAGTGTTATGTACCCTTTTTTATCCTTTTTTGTAACATTATATTCCTATGAACATAGTTGCAACTTGATAAATTTGTGATCATGAATTTTTTCATTTTGAAGGGGGTATGAATCCAGATCATGCATGTAACTATTCTTGTGATTGGGTGTATGTGTAAACCCACCTATTCAAAGGATAGAGGCTTAGTTTTTATCTTAACTGATAATGAAACGGTTTGAATACCAATTGGGAATGTCAATATTTTTGTTTGGAGAAATTTCTAGATATTCCATAGTATGATATTTATGATCTATTTTTGTATCAATCTTGTAATTAATGTCTGAGTGTAACTGAAGGATATGAACACAAACCAACCTTAAGGGAAATTTTTGTATTATTTTATGCTATATGTAAGAACGTGGGAAGTAATGGAATGTTTAGCTATTATGGAATTTTTAATCATGACTTAGGGAAGGCCACTGGCCTCTACCACTCTATGTATCCTCTTTGTTTTTCATATAATATAATGGTCTCTTTCTTACGAAAAAAATGAGTATATTTAAAAAAACAGTTATACTCAACCTTCTTGTATACCATTGGTTCCTTATCATTGGCGTGTCCACCCTTCCTTTGCAACACATAGATTTGCTACACTATTGATATATTCTATGTAAAGCTTGGAATAGTTATTAATTATTATATATTTAAGGTTATGCATGGTTATATAATAGAGATTTAGACATTGTATTGAATTTTTTTTAAATGTCATACTCTATATGGTTTATTCACCTGCACTTGCATCCCATATTTATTTTAAAAAGATGACCAAGATCATTTTTTACATGCATGGTTAGTTAAAGAGCTATTGTAATACACATAATTAATTAAACAGTTCCTTTAATAAATACTTTGGGTAAGCCAACAAAGTAATGGCTTCAATAGACCACGGGGGGCTCACTAACAAGGTAATATTATATCATGTCCATTCATATTGGGGGTTTGAATAGTCCTAAAAGCCTAAAAAATATATGGCCCTGTATTAAGGGGTCAAGGAGGTTTTTTAATTTGACACAGTGATATAAATATTGGAGGTTATTTTATGGGTGGGCTGAGGACTATGAGGGTTTCCCAGGATAAATCTATGTGTTCTTTTGGGTGGATGTGCTCGTCTTTCTTTCAGTGATAATTTTGTATATGGTTATGATGGTAACTAATTTTATATCTTGTAGAACCATTGAAATATTAACATGGTATCATAGCCACCCTGAAATAAGTATTTGTGCAGTCGAAACACTAGTCATTAGGGTTTCATGCTTGAAAACCCTAGAAGGAAAAATCTAGTCATCTTGGATTTTTTTCTATAACTAGAGTTTCGTGAAGTATCAGGAGCTTAAAATAGGACCTGATAAATATGAAATCTTGGTGTAGCTTGTGTGTGAGTTATAGCCTTAGAATCAATATAATTTAGGAGCTATGATTCCTCCAAATTAGGGTTCCATACTCTTCCAGAATTCAGTCATAAAAAAGTGACCTAGGGAGAATTGCTATATCTCGAGCTAGGAAAGTTCAAATCAAATTTCGCAAGACGTTGCAGATAGGGAAGAAAATTTAGTTTCTATGGTGTGAGTTTCAGACCTCGAAGTTCAAATAGTGACACGTGTAAGTCCATACAAGTTTTCTATACTATACCAGTCCTCAAACATGTCACGTTGGGAACCATAACATAAGTTACACTTGGTGAATCCAATTCTACTATAACTTGTGGAGTTGAAAAAAATACAGATCAGGATATCTCCAGAAGAATTTTCATACCTTGAGGTGTAGGAATTTCGGAGATATAACAAAATCAAGATTAGACAATTTTGCAGAAGAAATTGGAGAAAACTAGGGATTCCTGTTACAGGAACTTCCCTCCACCGATAAGTTAAAATAGCAGGACTATCAAAATAACCCTAGGAGGGAGAATAATTCTATGTAATAAATTTCTCATTTTGTGGGTTTTCAATTTTTGAACTAACACTAATGCCGGGGAAAAGTAGGGCATCATATATTTTGCAGTTCTGTCCACAGTTTTGGGAAAATAAGTATGTTTCTCAGCTCTCCTTGAGGAGGCACACCTTTCTATCCAATCAAATATGAAAGTTACATAAGTTGAAAAATAGGGTTTCTCTGTCAAACCCTAGGTCCACCGAAAGCAATATTCCATAAAATATTTCAACCAAGCATCAAGTTGAAGCAATCTCATTGGTAAGTTATATCCTCTATACTTCCATTTGAGGTTCTCATTTTTATCATGATGACAAACAATACCAAGCTTGAGGCACAACAAGATTTGAACCCAAAATCTGATGACATTCGATGAAAAAAACTGTTTTGTCAGATTTCAATTTAAAATTATGAATTTTGATTATATTTTTTTTAAATGACAGAATTAGTTGTCGAATTTATGACTTAAATTTCTTTTTTTGGAGTTTCAACACCACATTCGTCAGATTTTTGACACCACAGCCATGGGATATGTGATGCCATTTCGTTGGATTTGCGATGTATTTGGCATATTTTTTTGCAATGGTAATTAGGCTCATTATCGTCGGTTATCCGACGACTGTTGAATTTGAAAATATATAAATTACAGAAACATTTCGACATGTTTTCTATAGAAGCGATGAACGGTTTGCAAAATTATTTTATTCCTCGACAGATGGTTTGAGGAATTATTTTATTCTTCAAAGGACGGTTTGTAGAATTATTTTATTCTTCGACAAACGGTTTGCAGATATCATTTTATTCTTCGACAGACAGTTTTTGGAAATTATTTTATTCTTATACAAACAACCATTTGCGAAAATAGTGATGTGTGGACCTTGATATTTTAAGATCGTCGCCAGTCTTCATTCAATATTTTTGTGACAAAATGTCAAATAGAAATATTCCTGATTCAAACGAACAAAATTGACAATTGCTTGCTAGACTATGGGATGTAGCGAAAAGAAGGGGTGATGGGAAATGTTATTGTCCATGTAGTCAATGCATGGGCTTTAAGAGTAGAAGAATATTGATCACAAAAACTAGAAAACATTGTAGGGAACATGGACATGCTGAGGGGGGGAATGAATATTGTCCATTTGTAAGTTTAGCATTATAAAGTTTTTTATATTTTTTTCTTTGCTAAATGCATGTATTATTTTAATATTTACTATATTAACTTATATCTATTGATGTATTCATGTAATTATAAAGGAAAGACATCCTATGTCATATCGTCCAGAGGAATTTATTTTAGAGAAAGTACCGAAGGAACATGGAGATATGATTAATGAAGAAAAAGTTAATTATCCTATTGAAGAAGATGATCATACTGATAACGTAGTTGAAGATGATGGTACAAATACATTGATCCATGATTCATTTAATGTTAGAATGGATGCTGATTATGACGATGATCATGAACATATTGATGACTTTGACGATGTTCACAATTTACCTCTTCTTGAGAAGCCATACGAACCCCTTTAAGAAGGATCCAACACAAATCTTCTCTCTGCTATATTGTTTATAATGAACTTGAAGGTTATGAATGGTATTTCAAACATATCAATCACACGGATGTTGAGGTATGTAAAATAATCCATCACATATATATGATCGTGATAAAGGTTATCTTTGTTCCTCTAATAATTGTATTGTTAATTCATAATTCAAATTAATATTGATGAAATGTGTTTCATTTATATTATTTATATATTATATAAACTATATATTTTTTTTAAATTGTTGTAGCTTGATAGTTAATTTTTGTTACCACCATCAAATATTTTACCTCGCACATATCAATATTTATCTGTGATCATGAAATAAATTGGAATGAATTATGAAGCAATTCATGCATGCCTCGATGACTATGTTATATATTATAATCAACATGAATTTGCAACAGAATGTCCGAAATATCATATAAGTAGATATTGAATAGATCAAGTAACAAAAAAGGTGCCTCACAAGGTTCTTCATTATATTCCCATTATTCCAAGTTTGCAACAACTATTCAGGTGCAAAAACATAACACAATTTATGGATTACCATGTAAGGAAAATAATTCAAGATGTCATTATTCGAATTCCTACAGATGGTTCTGCATTTAGAGATATGGAGGAAAAGTGACCTCACTTTAAAGAACCCCGTAATATTAGGATTTCTTTGGCAGTAGATGGTGTCAATCCATTTGCATAGATGAGATCCATTTACACGGTGTGTCCTAATTTTGTTATAAACAATAACATTCCTCCATGGTTGTTGATAAAGAGGGGGCACATAATGTTGTCGGTGATTATTCCAGGTATATTGTGTCTACAACTGTTTTATTTTTAATGTAGTTGTGGCATCTCATTTGTCGTATTTTGTTTCCTAATGTCATATATATATTTTTATTTTTCTCGTGTGAATTGTTTATATATCTAAATGGTACACATAGTTTTTAGAATAGTCAACCCATATTTACCCATATTTGACATTAATTAATCATTTTTGTCTTATTCCTAGATTCCTAGATTCCACACTATGCTAGTTGACTTCCACAATCACCTAGAAGTCAACACATGCTAAAATTGGGTCATGGAGCGCTTTGGAATCATATTGGAACAATTTTATCAAGTTTGCCTTTATTCCTAGTTCCTAAAAGCACAGTTCTGCTTTTTTTGAAAGCTTCCTTGCTTTACTACAGTTTTAAGGAAAAAGGGAAAAGCTAGTCTAGGTGTAACTACCTTGTTTTTTGCCCACATCATCCTCCCTTTTCTCAAAAAAAAGCATGAATGAGTTGTATTTCCATCACTTATTAGCTTTTCCACTTGATTTATCCTATTCAAGAGCATATTCATATATTTGGAAAGAGCTTTATGCACCTATGGGGGATTTGACTAGTTTTAGTAAGCCTGCTTTTTGACCAACATGAATAGCATCCTTATGCTTTTGAATCTTTGATGTAATTATATATTTTAGAAACATATTAGTTAATATGGTTGGCTGATGTACACTTATTCAATACAGGATTAAGTTATGCTCCAATTTCAGTTTCCTTTTGTGTGAATTTTGCATTTTTGATTAGCAATTTTGTGAGTGTTATTGTTTTATCACTTGGGTTCAATTTACACATGGTATCATAACATTTCTAGGAAAATTTATTTCCTTCCAAATTTTTATTGCAGGTTCAACATCACTGACTGGGAGCTCATTCTGCTGACTGGAGGGCACAATTACTGAGATATGGACCAATCTCAAAGGATCATCTTGCCTCCATTAAATTTCTTCGAATGGAAAAATGAGATCGAGATATTGTTGAGATCAAAAGGTATTGTTATCTCCTAAATAAATTAGTCTTAAATAGGTCAGACTTCGAGAATTTATTTTGTGTAGTAAGGAATATTTCAGGGCACATTATGAAAGATTTTTTGTGTTTAATAAAGTTTGGAACGCCTTGTACTCTATTTTTTCCCATAAAAAAATCAAAGTTTAGCTTTCAGTGGCTTAGGATAACATCTCAAATATTCACTAGCCACCGAAAATCCCAACTTTCGGTAGCTTAAAAACAGAATCTAGGGCTTCCAAGCCACTGAAATTGGCGTTTTTACTGTGAAAAGTCATCTTTTTAAAATGATGATTCTGAGCGATTGGAGAATCATTTTGCAAACCGCTCGGAGGTTTTTGTTCCTAACATGTCAGAGAACAATAAAATCTCTCAAGTTTCCTACATGTATTGTAGATTTGGAGAATCAAATCCATCTCTGAGCCCTAATTTTTGGATTCATAATTTCACTATTTGATGCATGCTTTTGAAATACAGATCATGAGCAAATGAAAACGAATTTCAAAAAACTGAGAGAGGTGTTTGCTCACAAAAACTAATATACAAAAAATTGTTTTGGTTTATACATAGGTGTCAAATATTTGGAGAACCAAACCCATCTCTAAGCCCCAGTTTTCAGTAGTTTGGCCAAATTTTCGGGGAAGACGATGACCTGTCAGTCCTCCAGGTGGCATTTTCAACCTCATCTATCAGTCTGTGAAGATTTGCTGCAGATGTTGAAGAATTCGAAGATCATCCTAGATCCCAAAAAATCAATCAGTTGCTGAGGTAGGTGTGTGAGCTGGAAGTCTTGGAGAGGGAAATCAAAAGAACAAATGGTAGGTTAACCAAGAGGAATGTAGAGTTGTATGATTCTCTACAGGAGTTAAAAAGAAAGTTTACCAAGCTGGAGGAGAGTAATCTTAGGTTAAGGAAAGAGAAAGTAAGGCTCTATGGGGAAATTAGGCTATCCAAGTTGCAAACAAGGAATTCTAGCCCCAAGACTCAAGCTCACCAGAAGCTGGAAACTCTGGCAGAAGTAGCAATGAGACTTTTTGACCCAGAAGCAGCCTGTGATACTACTGCCATCCCAAACCCTAGGTAGGTTGCAGAGACATCAAAGGGGCAGCCCTAAAAACTTGAAACAATAGAGTAAAGTGTGATGATATTTTTTGATTAAAAATTTTAAAATAGAGCTTTCAGTGGCTTAGGAGAACACTGCGGCTCTTCATTAGCCACCGAAAATAGAGCTTTCGGCAGCTTACAAGCCCAAAATTTTGCTTTCTTAGTCACCGAAAGTACAGAACCGTGCACAAAGGAATAGTTTCACACAGAACCGACTTTGGTTGATCCAAACACCTCATGGATGATTTATAAGGTTGAAAATTAATTAAAGGCACCGGTACCTTGGTTCTGTTTCAGTTTTGAAGGTGCCAACAAGGTGAAGTAGGTCACAAACCCTACCTACTTTGACAAAGTGTGACTTGTCTACCAAATGACAAGTTCTAGTTCTACTTCAATGTCCACTATTGTTAACCTGGAAAATCCCTCACTCAGCTCTACATGGCCTACACCACCCAAGGACACCCATGCACGACCCTCGTAACACCCCATTAGACCCCCACACCCTCAAAAAAGGCTTAAAAATGAGTAGAAGGGCTTAAAAACCCCAAAAAGGAGCCTAAATAACTCTCCTAGGGGCTAAAGCCTCCAAAAAGGGGCTAAAACCCCTCAAAGGAGCCTAAAACCCTAAAAGGAGCTAAAGTTAGGGTGAAAGGGGATAAAAGCCCAAAAAAGGGGCTAAATCCTTGACCAAGGGCTTAAAACCCTAAAAATCCCCAAAAAAAGCTATAAAAGGAGGGGTGGGGGTCACTCTCAAAAAACTTTTCCCTTGCATGTTGTTATGCTGCCCGTGGATGCCTCGAGACTCTTTGTCTCTCAAGCCACCCACATCCCCCTCTCATCCACTCATCTTCCCCATTGAGCCATAGCTCCCCCATTGTTGAGTGAGATAGAGAGGTGCTTATTCCATCCAGGGCATGGTGGCCCATTGCACCAAAGAAGAGGTATACCATTGTTTGTTCATGCTTGTGTTTTAGTAGCTTAGTTGTTTTCTAACCCATATTTGCTTGTAGGTTTGTTTATTAAATTGTTTTGCAGGTTTATTGTCGTTTTTAATAGTTGTTTGCAGGTTCTCGGAGAAAATCCCTAACCTTGTTTGCAGAGGGGTTCTCCATCTTTGCTTTCATTTCTGTCTAGTTTCATTTCAGCCTATCTTTTCTGCATTTCCACACAGGAACCTACCCTTCCATCCTATAGACAAAAGGGAGCCATTCGTGCCACTGTAGCAAGGATAAATCCCTGCTACAACTACAACTATTAAAGAGTTCAAGGAATAGGAAGGTTTAGAGTTAGGTAGACTGGCAGTTAAGATAGGGTTTTTGACCTAATTTTATTGGAATTACAAGTATCTTTTCCTTGTTATGATCATCCATTTACACGTGAGTGCTTTATGTGTGAATCTGCCAACATAGTAAGTTCTTCATCTGTTCACCTTTATTACAAACCCTCTGAACATTGATAGTTAGAAGCCTTGTCTATTTGATTTAGTATATGTATTGAGCGAGTGAGGTCTTAATGATCATCTGACTTGATCCATTCAGAAAACCATTAAAAATATTGAAGTTACCAGGCATCTTCAAGCTACAACCTAGAAGAGTTTCCTAGAGAGCTAACAGGTCTCTACAGGGTTACCATGGAAACTGAGGCAGAGCCCAATGTAGTTGCAAAGAAAATTAAATGGCACAATAGGAGGGATGAGTTCTATGGTATTTTGTGCTTGAGCATTTCAAGAGACCTCCTCTTTCATCTTAATTCATTGAAATCACCTAATGAGTTTTGGGAGAAGCTTGAAGATATTTTTGGAAAGATAGATGAGATGCGATGACATAAAATTGAGAATTAATTGATCTCCTTGAGTTCCTGTAGCTTCAAATCATTGCAACTCTACTTTTCCAAGTTTAAGGCCCTTGTTTTGTAGCTAAAATAGTGTGCGATCGAAAAGAAGGAAGAGAAACTAGTCTTGACCATACTCTATAAGCTTGGTCCTGACTATTCAGTATTTTTTTTGACCTTCCATGCCACCAAATTGACAGATCGAATGTGGAATATGCCTAAGCTTACCGAGTTCATGGAATCCCTCACCCAGGAGCAAGCTAAATTGGTAATGATGGGCACAATCAAACCTTCCAAATACCAAGATTTGGTTGCTGGAGATTCAAAGGTGGATTCAAAAATCAATAAAAAATCTAAAAATCCACCTGAGCAAAAGAGAGACAAGTCAAAGTCTCAAAAGGATCCCTCATGCTCCAAGAAGAACTTCCAGAAGAAGAAGAATAAAGGAGAAATGAGCAAGTGTGCATATTGCAGTAATGGCTATCATCCCGAGATCTCTTGTATGAAAAAGAAAATTGACATGTTGACCCAACTCCCAGAGAAGAACAACATCTCCCTTCCTGATTGCTCAAAGAAGAGGGAAGGAGGTTCAAATTCAGAAGACAGGGAGAGAGTACATGCCTTGGTTGCTAGCACCTCAAGCTCACCTAGCTTCATCATTGATTCTGGAGCTTCCAGACATATGGTTTCGATAAGGGAGACATTCTCCTCTCTTGACATGTTGAAAGGTCCACCAATAATGTTGGGAGATGACTCTCTGACTGATAGTTTGGGGAAGGGTAAGATTGATCTTGACCATGGTAATTTCAATAATGTGTTGTATGTTCTAGGTCTTGCTTCTAATCTCTTGTCAGTGTATCAGATGACTCACACTGGGTCTCCAAAGAAATTCATCTTCTCCCCCAATGAAGTTGAAATCACCAAGATTTCGAATGGTAAATTCATAAAAAAAGTTGTTGTAGATCACACTTCGAAGGTATACACGTTTTCCCATTTTCTACCCTACTCAAACCCCTCTGCTCTTCTTACTCATGCTAATGAAGCAAGCAATATTTGGCATGAAATATTTGGCCATCTTAACTATAAGTATCTTTCTTATTTGAGTGATAAAGATATGGTCATAGGGTTACCAAAGATCAATTTTTCTGAAGGAGTCTATCAAGGTTGTATCCTGGGAAAACACCCAGAGGACAAGTATGAGAGAGATAGTCATGAGAGAACCTCCGCACCCCTTGAATTGATCCACAGTGATATTACTGGTCCATTTCCTCATATGTCCATGATTCAAGCCAAATATGAACTCACTTTCATAGATGACTCTTCCAGGTATTGTTGGGTCTATTTCCTAAAGCACATGTCTGAAGTTTTTGACCTCTTCAAGGTCTTTCAAAACTTCGTTGAGAACCAGTCTGGGAGGAGACTCAATATCCTCAGATATGACAATGGTGGTGAGTATGTCAAGTATAAGTTCATATATTATTGCAAATATGCAGCATTCTATTCCTTACACACCACAACAAAATGGTGTTGCTGAGAGAAAGAACAAATCACTGAAGGAGATGGCAACTTGCATGATGGAGGCTAAAAATTTGCCACCAAAGTTTTGGGACAAGGCTATAAAATGTGCATCCTATATCCATAATAGGGTGCCACATAATAATATTGATGTTATTACTCCTTTCGAATCTTGGAGTGGGCACAAGCCAGATGTGACCCATTTTAGGATTTTTGGCTCAAAGGCTTGGGCTAGAATTCCAATTGAAAAGATGAAGGCTTTGCAAATCCAAAGCCAAGAGTGCCTATTTGTTGGGAATTTTGAAGATTCAAAAGGATACAATATGATAAACTTTATCACAAAAAAATATTTCATTGAAAGAAGTGTTCAGTTTGAAGAAGAGCCGTTAGCAGCAATTGAAGTTGGAGAATCCTCTTCATCGCCACAACCACTGATTGTAAGTGAAGAGACTAATGAGTTTTCTAATTATGATATGTCTGATAATGATGATTTAATTGCATATCCTAACATTCCTACAAGACAAAAATTGGCATCAAGGACCATTCATGCAGTTGGGGAGCTAGCTAGGAATCCTAGTGACACTAGGAGGACTAGATCTGAATTTGAGAGTGCCCTTTGTGTGAAAGATCCAATATTTGCTGAGAAGTGTTATTTTATGGTTGAATATGATCCTTAGACATATTAATATGTATCACATTATCCAATATGGAAAACAACAATGAAATAAGAATTCAACTCGCTCCAGAAGAACAACATGTGGGAACTAGTTGATATCCCCCCAGGGAGAAAGCTAGTAAAGTTTAAGTGGGTATTCAAAACTAAGTTTGCCGCTGATGTTTCACCTTTTAAATATAAGTAAATATTGGTAGCCAAGGGATACTCACATATACATGGAATTTATTACAATGAGACCTTTGCACTAGTGGCAAAGATGGACTCCATAAGGCTAGCTCTAGCCATTGCAACCTCAAAGCAATGGGAAGTACATCACATGGATGTGAAGTATGATTTTATAAATGGAGATATTAATGAGGATATATAAATGCATCAACCTATTTGGTTTTTTTCTAATCCATTTTTAGTGTGCATGTTAAAGAAATAATTGTATGGGCTCAAGCAAGCCCCCAGGGCTTGGTATGCCAAGATTGATGACTTTCTGCTGTCACTGAGTTTTGTTCGATACAAATATGATACAAATGTCTATTTGAAGCCGATTCATGGTTATTTAATGGTTATTGTTTTATATTTGCATGACCTACTGATTATAGGAAGTTCAAAGAAAGAGATTGCCTCGTTGAAGGATGCAATGAACCATGCTTTTTCCATGACATATTTGGGATTGTTGAGCCAATTCTTGAGTCTCGAATTTGCTCAATCCCAACGTGGAATAAAATTTAAACAGTACAAGTATGCTTCATATTTTCTCATCAAGTTCAACATGAATTATTGAAAGCTAGGCAAGACTCCATTCCTTTCAGGAGTTAAGCTTGAGGAAGCAGGTTCTTCTCCTATGGTAAATAACACGCTGTATAGGTAGTTGATTGGGTGTTTGCTTTATCTTACACATACTCGACCTGAATTATCTTATGCAGTTATTGTGTATTCGAGATACATGGATCAGCCTCATGATATCCATTGGAGAGCGGCCAAGAGGATCCTAAACTTTGTTTAGGGAACAAGGACTCATGGGATTTTTTACAAAGCAAAATCTGACTTAGAGCTAGTTGGATTTAATGACAGTGATTGGGTAGGTGAAAACATAGATCGAAAGTCTAATTCAATATATGTGTTCATGCTTGCAGAGGGACCAATCAGCTGGTCAAGTAAGAAGCAGAGTGCCATAGCACTCTCATCTATAGAGGTAGAGTATAGAGGAGTTGTGAATGCAACTACTCAAAGTTTATGGTTGCAGGGGATACTTGGAGAATGTGGTTTCAAATCATAGTTTTCAATAGTCATATATTGTGGAAATCAAAGCACCATTTGAATCTCCACTAATCCAGTTCAAATACAGAGAACCAAGCACATTGAGATCCATATGCACTATATCAGGGAGCTTGTGCATGATGGTACCATTTCTCTACTCTACTGCGCATCTTCAAAGCAAGTAGTAGACATCTTCACCAAATATTTTTGTGAGAAGACGTTCAATAATCTCAAATCACTATTGTGGATTTCTGATCATGTGGTGAAGCATGATTGATGACAAGGTTTCCAAAATTTTGTTTCATGTCCATGTTTAAGGGAGGATTTTTCCACTGGGTTTTTGCCTCTTTCCTTGGTTGTATGGAAAAGCAATATGTAAAGGGTGACTAATCCTTGTTTCTAGGCCCTATAGTTTTCTGATATTTACTCATAAAGTCAGGCTTAAAGGGGGGTGTTAGAATAATCAACCCATAGTTACCCATTTTTGACATTATTTAATCATTTTTGTCTTATTCCTAGATTCCTAGATTCCACACTATGCTAGTTGGCTTCCCTATGCACCTAGAAGTCAAAATACGCTAAAAATGGATAGTGGAGTTCTTTGGAATCACCCTAGAAACAATTTAGCAATTCTACTTTTATTCCTAATTCCTAAAAGTGTAGTTCTGCTTTTTATGAAAGCTGCCTTGCTTTACAACAGTTTTAAGGCAAAAGGGAAAAGCTAGTCTAGGTGCAACTGCCTTGTTTTTTTCCCACATCAGCCTCCTTCCTTTTCTCCAAAAAAAATCATGAATGAGTTGTATTTCCATCACTTATTATATTTCCCACTTGATTTATCCTATTCGTGAGCATATTCATAGATTTGGAAAGAGCTTTATGCACCTATGGGGGATTTGACTAGTTTTAGTAAGCCTGCTTTTTGACCATATCAAATAGAATCCTTATGCTTTGATATTTGATGTAATTATATATTTGAGCAGCCTATTACTTCATATGGTTGGCTGATGTACACTTATTCAATACAATATTAAGTTATGCTCCAATTTCAGTCTCCTTTTGTGTGAATTTTGCATGTTTGATTAGCATTTTTGTGAGTGTAATTTTTCTATCACTTGGGTTCAATTTCCACAATAATTATATATTTAAAAATTTCAAATCAATCAGGTAAGTACCAAGTTAAATATATGAAGGTATATGTAAAACCTCTTATAGAATAGATACTAAAGTTATGGAATGGAATCACTATGTATGAAGTATCCAGACCAATACAACAAAGGCAATTTCAATTCCATGCAATGCTTCTATGGACAATAAAAGATGCCCCAGGGTTAACCCATTTTTGTGGTTTGTATTTTTATGTTCCACTTTAATTTCATTTAATTTTATGAACTTGTTAATATAGTACTATGCATGCATGTTTTTTTAAATATTCCATTCATTTTATATATAATTATAATTGACATAGATATCCCATCTCTTTATGTAGGTCTTCAGACAAAGGGAAAATTTGCATGTCCAGTTTGTGGTCCTAAGATCAAATATTGCCGCTCAAAAATATTAAGAAAGTAGGTGTTTGATGAGTATAGGACGATCCTCTCTAAGAATCACAGGTATCGAACAACCGAAAAAAAATCTATTCAATGGGAAGCAAGAGACTGCATTAAAACCATAGAGAATGACACAACACCTATGGAAGTTGCAATATAATAGAAATCATCAAGTTGGTATGTTTGAATCATCGTATATGAAATGTTATGTATTTTTTTTACTGTGTGTTGTTTACTGTAATTGACATTGATTTCTGTAATTTCTTTATAAACTATGTTTCATGATGTCCATCGTGATCATGAAGGCATTAATGGGATTCCACGAGGAATGAAAAGTTATCCTAAAAAATTCAGCAGGTTTCCCTACTATGAGAACCTACAAATTTATCATATGTTTGATACAATTCATATCTGAAAGAATGTGACTCAAACATTATGGTGAATATTGGAACTAAGGAGCGACAAAGAAAAAATTGTCAAAATTTGCAAAGGTATTCAAGAAGGAAACCATGCAATGAAAGACGTCATTCAATTTCATAGCAATGGAGACCAAATTAATATAAAATTACTTCTATGGATGTTAACGGAGCAGCAAAGTAATGTTGTAAAAGAAGCACGCGAACAATTAAATTTCCCACTGGATTTTATGTGAACATGAAGAATATCATAACAAAGAAAAGTGATTTTGAGGGGATGAAAACGCATGATTGGCATGTATTCGTGAAGGTAATTATTATGGTATCCATATAATTATTGTTTTTTTATTCCAGTGCATATTTTTGTTATTTTGTTTGTCTATTCTTTGTTTAAAAACTGATGTGGTTTGTATATAGTTACAGTATGTTCTACCTCTCTCTCTCTCCTGGACAACTTTGACAACAATGCCAAACAAGTTATATATAATCTTGGGAAACACATGAGGTAATTAGTGATTTTTTGCATGTGCTTAGTTTTTTTTAGTTAATCGTAGAACTTATATTTGTTTTTTGTGCACTCATTCATGTTATGAAATATAATGTTTTTTTTGCTAAATCTTGTTATTGGTTTTCGTCACTTGTAGATGGTTGTCATCTAAAGAAATCCATAAAGAAGATATAAAGTATTGGAGGAGAGAAATTCCTCATCCCATGTGTGAAATGTAGAAGCATCTACCTTCGACATTTTTCAATGCACATGAATACTACCTTATACACCAAGTCAAGGAGATTGAACTGTGTGGAATTGTGCACTCAAGGTCCATGTGGATGGTTGAGAGGAACTTGAAATTTATGAAGGGTTTGGTTATATAATGAGCACGTGCGCCTGAGGGTTCTATGATGGAGGGATATATGGTATAACAAAACATGTTGTATATTAGTGAATATATTCCTAATTTAGTGTCAAATCTCAATTTACATTGCATTTGTGATCCAGACTCCAATAAGAATTTTAAAGGGGAGTACATGAAGGGGAAAGGTAGATCGAGAAAAGTGAAAGGTAATTATTAGCTAATGGATATTAATTAATATAATACATTTGACTGTTGATTTTTATGTATATATATCCTACATATTCTATTTTTATATTCAATATATTGCATCAATTAATAGTGTACAGTTTGTTAAGATAATTTACATTTGTATTGAATTTTAATTTTTATTGTCACCAAGCAGTTGGTCGAGATTGGGATGCAATTCATTTGTACATCGCAAAGAATCTTGACTGGATGAAGGTATGGATTGAACGATGTGAACAATCTGGTCATGGAATATCATGGGAAGGTGTCGCTTCATTGGTTAAAGCAACACATTCAATGGAGATACCAATATTACACAAAGGGAATTCGATTTAGCATATGGTTTAAAAGATAAGCAGGTAAGCGTATTAATCAACCACACTTTTTTTTTGTAAATTACATATTGATGTACATGTTGATTTTTTCCCTATATGGCATAAACATGCACTTAATCATAAATATTGAATCATTATGTAATATTTTCGTGTATGGCTTATTGTAGTTAAAACACCATAAGGCTATGGTGTGCAATGGTTGTAGATATCACATCAAAAAGTTGGATTAAACGAAGAAAACATTATATTGTGGGATATCTGCAGTCTTTGAGGTGACCAATGTTTCCCCTAGAAGTGACAAACATCCAGAACTCTCAGAAAGTGAATATTATGGGTATCTCGAAGATATTATTCAGTGTGACTTTAAATCCTTCAAGGTAGTTTTGTTCATTTTCAAATGGTACAGGTTACATTTGAATCAACGTGATCCCAATAGAACTATTATTGAACATGGTAATGGATTTACCATGGTAAATACAAGGTTGTTTGAGCCAGGAACAGAGCCCTATGTTCTTCTAAGCTAGTGTGAACAGATATTTACTCTAAGGTTCTAGGTAGAGTGGGTTGTTCATTTGTTGTGAGACATGCTCCAAGGGAAAGGCCGATAAAGTATAACCTAGAGGAAGGTAATGAAGAGGGTCTCGAAGAAGAATACGATGTTGAAGATTATGATCAAAATGAGTTAGATGATTGTTATGGAGAGAAACTTCCTATGGCTTGGGGGTACCACAACAAACAATATTGACACCAGAAATCAATCTTTCCTAATATGCAAGAACAGTAAGAAAATATAACTCTAAGGGATATTGAATCGTACCTTATTCCAGATGGTTGAAGGAGATCCCCGTTGAGATTTTCCAATGCAATTGGAATTACAATTTGCTCTCAACAACAACACACAAAGAAAGCATATATATGTAAATGTGTTAGAGCTATTTTAGCATATATAATCAACCATGTATAAGCAATTAAATACATCCATGGATTCAATATTCATATTCAAACTGAACATGAATTGGATAGGAAAATATATTTCTATTAATAAATTAGAGTTACAATAGTGACAAACTCTGTCGGCACTTCTGCAAACCAGAGAACCTGAGTCCTCCACCTGGGCATCCACCACTTCAATCCTCCATCTCTCCATAGCAAGTTCACAAAGAAAAGGAAATCTTGGGAACAACACTATGTGCTCCAAGGGACAAAGGGATGCAGGCTCAAGTATAAGCAAAGCTGAGGAAACAATGTACTATAGTGTCCTTGCTCTTCAATTTCTCCTCCTTCAGTGTATCCAAGGGGTTTCTTATATAGCACTCCAAAGAGGTAATGGAGGGTCAATTCTGAGAGTTCTCAAGGAATTTGGAAGGCCAAGAGTCAAGTTATTCGGACTCATATGAGGAAAACTCCAAAAATATTTGGACTTATGCACACATCTCGATGTACATGGGTTTGAGGTCAAAAGTGACATGTACACACGAGTATAGCTTTAAAAGTCACGTACAACAATACTAAATGTTTTTTAGGGATGAACTTGGAACATAAAAGTATAATATAAGTCCATGGGGTCTAAGGAGTCTGTAGAGGGACAGGGAAGGCCATAAATGTGTGATCTACCAGGTGTGGTAAAATGAGCTATAACAGATTCCCCCTAATGTGTGATGTCAGAGGGGTAACATGATGGCTGAAATACATTATAAAATCCATCCCATAAGTGGAGTAATGAAGACCCAGGTGGAAGAACTAACCACTCATCAGTATGATACAATGATAAATCTCTACATGTGAATGCAAATACATGTAGCAGTCCCAGATACATAAGAGTACAATGGCCATGAATAGGAATGATATACAAAGTGTCATGTTTGGTCATCACCACGTACAATATACAATGGATCAATATCTCCATAATGGATGAAGATATCTAATATACACTGGAAAGAATGGAATCATGATCACGAGAGCTGAAATCTCATGAATAATGCCATGATCAAGGAGGTAGCATATATGGAATGCCACCAATCTGGAAGGTCTTTTATGCAAACCGTTATGAGTACATGTCCTACTATGCGAATATATGTGTCGAGGCCAAACATAGTAGTCCATCATTTGATTACCGACCATTGATGTATACCGTTAATAGACGCGAGATAACCCACCGATAATGAAAATGGGAATCAAGGTACAGAGTGCAATCTAACAAGTGTGAATAGATGTGTTGAGGTTGAACACTTGAAATAATCCATCGATCAGGGGACACTGATGTATTCCCAAATCCATTGATGGTGATAGAACCTACCACTGATGACTGTAAGTCTCAAGGCACTCAAATGACTCTAGACTCGTATTCCAGAATAAACGATCTGATGTCGATGGGATGGAATCCGCTGGAAGGAGGGCATTAAGGCATCCTCCATAAACCAACACGAGGTACTCAGCAACGCTGTATAATGTGGAAGAACTCAATGAACAAGATATGCACGAACCAGTAATAGTATTGAGAATGGCCGACATGCAAAGTCAAGATAACTGAGGAATGGCCAACTTAGGCTTCAACTTCCTTCAAACAAGAGCAAAAGGAAAATGGTGACTGAATGTAGGCAGAATGGACTCGATATGCAAATTGGGACATCTCTGTGACATAGGAGGCATCAACAGAGGATCCATGGGGACTGGAAGCGTAACCAGTCGGTGGAGATAAACTTAGAGTAACGAGTACAGCTCCTAAATTCAAACTAATAACCTAACCAACAGACGTGATATACAATGCTCTGTTCGAAGGCGACACGACTTGACTACTACCAAATATAACATTTTTCCCTGTCTAGATTTTTATGTTTTTGATTTTTTTTGGACTTTTTTATGTATTTTGAAAATCTTGAAAAATAATAAAAGTGCTTTATAGTACATAGCTAGGAGTAGACGAGTGTAAGGGACAGGCAAGCTAGCTCCAAGAAGTGGAACATACTTATGCTCAATGCAAGGAAACATGTGCAAGATAACGAAACTCGAGGGAAGGTCTCCTCTCGGTAAAGAGGTGATCAAGCTGCAAAAGGATATAAAAAAGGCTCAGCTTGGCTAGATATGAGACAAGTTCGGGTTATAAGGCTGATAACTCAATGTCAGGAAGCCAGCGTAAAGCTCAAGAAGACAAGAAAAAACCATGAAATTCAATTACAACTTGATATATACAAGGGAGTCCCTGTGGGGAAAATACAACATAAAGTTCAAGAGGACTATGAAGCTCTTGCTCAAGGACATGGCAGGACTAAAAAGGGACTCCCACAACCTAAAGGAGGTATCTCAACATGGGAACCAAATGAAAAATAGGATCTAACTAGGGCACCCATGTATAGGAAAGCTCTACCATTCACACAATACCACTTCTAACAATAGCATGAAGGTTCCATGATATCATGGAATGGTTTTGTACCTAAGGTTAAAATGGAACGGTCATAAGGTCATGCAAAATGCAGGTAGATGTGAAATCCTAACCTATATTCCAATTCAGACATTATACCTGTAATAGGCATGAATGGATTAAAGACTCAGTCAAAACACGCTCAAAACGGGCCCCTACAACACCATATTAGTCCAAATGGTCCAAAAATGTCAAAAACAGGTTGAAACTATAGAAAGTGGGTAAAAATTAATTTTTTTTTCTATAAAATAGTGAAAAATTAAAAATTTTCATACCATTTGAAAATTTTACCCATCATAGTTTTTTTGTACCTAGAACTTCAGAAGTTGATTTCGGGAGCATCCTCTGGTGAAATCACTCCCCGTTTGGTCCAGGTAACTCCTCATTCCCTACTCCTTCATTTGCATGCTTTTATTTTTGAATTTGGTGGTCAATTTTTTAATTTGGGCCATCCCAAATAGTGTGTTTTGGCCCACGCAGAAATCAGGTCTTTTTTCGCGTATAGGGTTGGGTATATGTGGAAAATACCAGGATACCCATGTACATACATGGATGTTTCAAAAATAGTCATGTACAGGGCCATAAATGACAAATGTAAGGTCAAAATATAATGAAACTTGCCAATCTTTGTGCAGGATGGTGCTAGAGTGGAGGGAGTGTGAACATGGTGATGTTAAAGAGGCTATGCAAGCTCATCTCAGGGCTCAACAAATGCTAGGGGCATGTGGCCTATACAGGTTTTTGCGCCTTGGAAGCTTGAGGGAAAAGCCAAGGATATTCCAGCTGCTAATGGATTACTGGGATCCTGACTCAGAGACCTTTCAGTTAGATGACATGCCTCTCAGCATTTAAGTTGAGGACATATAATTTATCACAAGATTGTCCCACGGAAGGGAGGTGGTAAACCTGTGGTCTCGTGGGCCAGGAGATGGGCTCACTATAGATTAGTATATTGATGTGTATTGTGTCCCAGATACGGATAAGGTTGGGAGTCAAATCCCAACAAATGCGATCCAAAATCTCGGGTTGAAAGCCATATGTTGGCATTGGGAAGGATAGCAAGATTGGAATATATCCACCAGGCTTCAAGGCCTTCGTTGTTCTATGCGGTGGAGTGCATGCATCCTACTATATATTATTAGAGTATCTTGTTGCTGAGCAACATGAAACAACATCTTACCGACTACAAGATGGGGCGGGTGAGGAACTTCAGTTACGAAAGCATATTGAGTGCTTTATTTTTCTAGCATGTGTCAAGGATAATCCCTAGAGTTGAGATTCCCCCACACAAAGTTCGAGATATGGATCAGCTACGTATTAATATATCACAATAATCTAGGTACTAAACACAAGTCTCATCAAATATTGATAACAATAATCATGAAAAATAGTGTAAAAGGGCTACAAAATGAGTAGCCGCACTGTCTATTCACACAAAGAATGAGTAAAATCAATTACAATGATCATGCTGCAAGCATGAATAACTAGCAATTCGAATCCTCAAGGAGGTCATTCGAATTGAATGAGTGAGTCTAGCTTAACTGAATGTAAGCCATAGTCAACACTCCAGTTAACCACTGATCAAAACCCTAATTGACTCAACTAAACCCTAACTGAAGTCAGAGTGTAATAAATGACTGAGTCTTAACTAAAAGAGGTAAGACACATGTCACAGCAAGCCAACCATCAAGTGGTGGCGCATCAATGACTCCAATGAACCTCGATGAGGTTAACTGAAGTGTAACTGAACATCAGAAGTGGTTGGAGGTGCCCCTGTTGACTCCAGTTCATTAAATAATCAATTTGATGAGGAGAGGCACCTTCACTGCTTTGTTTAACTGATTGTAACCATCAGTTAGCAATTTGGGGCATTAATGACACTCAGATCACCCCCAGAGTGCTCCAGTTAGCCTCCCTGAATGTAGGAGAAGGCTAAGTTAGCCTCCTTGACTGAAGGTAGGCATGGGTGTGATCTAGTTGATGTCATTTAATGATCCACTGATGTCAATTAAGTCAATAATACTTAGGATAGTGGTTTAACTATGCCAAATTGACCAAAATGAGTGTGTATGGTGGTAAATGTCTCCAACACCCCCCCTTAAGCTATACTCAAGAGGAGTTAGAAAACATAAATGCATAAAAATGCTAG
>LPNX010630327.1:364498-398614 GCA_001517045.1 Pseudotsuga menziesii
GCTGATCTGTTTAGTTTTGATATCTAGCAGCTTGAAACCTTTTGATTCATCAGGATACCCAATAAACAGACATCCTATGCTTTGCGGTTGCAAAGCCCTTCTTTTATCAAGTGGAATCTGGGCCCATGCAGTCGACCCAAACACCCGTAGGTTCAACACATCCGGATTGTGTCCAAAGTATGCTTCGAAAGGGGTATTCCCTTTCATGGATGAGTTTGGAACCCTATTCTGAATGTATGCTACAGCATGCATCTCTTCATCCCACAAATTTGCAGCCAATTTTTTTGATTCCAACATATAGGTGGTCATCTCCTTGAGAGACCGATTCTTCCTTTCTGCTACTCCATTCTGCTGGGGAGTGTAGGGAATTGAATGTTGGACCTGAATACCACTTTGGGAGAATATGTGCAGCAAATAATTACTGAAATAATCCCCACCATTATCATATCTAAAGATCTTGATCTTAAGCCCAGAGGCATTCTCGATCAAGGCCTTCAATTCAAAAAACTTTTCACATACTTCAGACTTCTTTTTGAGGAAGAATACCCATGTGTACCTTGAAAAATATTTAATAAAATTCAAAAGATACCTTGATCCATTCATGGATGTTACAGGCATTGGACCTTTGATATCAGAATGTATCAGCCCCAAAATGCATGTAGCTCGGTTTTCCTTCCCCCGATCAAACTTGTGCTTAGGGTGCTTTCCAACCACACAGCCCTTGCAAATTCCAGTGGTTGCCTTGATGACCAGGAGGCCCTCAACCATGGATTTTTTCTGTAATTGCTGAAAATATTTGAAATTTAGATGGCCAAAAATTTCATGCCATAGCCTACTAACTTCATTTCGATGAGTTAGCAGAGCGGTGGGCTTTGCATCCGCCACAAAGTGGGAGAACTCATAGGCTCTTGCATGATGGTTTACAAGGCCTTTAGCAATGAGTTTCCCGGATGCAAGTTCTTTTATCTCAACATAATTTGGGCTGAAAGAAACTCTCTTAGGCACTCCTGTTGTGTCATCCGATAGACACTAAGGATATTTGATGCCAGAGACGGTACATATAAAACATTTGAAAAATAGCCATTCTCAAGATCAATCGTACCTTGTCTTTTTGAAATGATGGTGGTGTCATCTCCCATGTGGATGGGAATGGATTTTCCGGTCTCCAAGGATGAAAAGGATTCTCTTTCATCCATCATGTGGTTTGAAGCTCCAGAATCAATCAAGAGTTCTTTGGAATTCGAAGTTCTTGCCATGAGGGCATGACCTTTTTCATGCTGTGGTTCCTGATCTTAGTGATCTCTCCTCTGAAATATTTCCAGAAGATTGATGTGATTTCTCTCAAGGAGAGAGGTAGCTTCATCAATATTATTCTTCATGTAGGAATTTTTAGGGTGGAATCCCTTCCTGCAGTATGAACACTTGACTTTTTCATTTCCATGGTGCCCTTTTCCTATGTTCTTCCTTGAGCCAGAAGATTCATCATGCTGCTGGTTTTCAACTTTAGGATTAGGAGCTTCGAATTTAGTTTTTGGATTCTTGTGCTTCTTTCCTACCCTTCAGATCTTTGGGCCCCGAGACATGGAGGGCTTGATCACGGGAGGATCTGATGATCCCCATCTGGACAAGTTTATCATGTTCACTTGTTAGGGATTCAATGAAGGCATTGAGTGTAGGCATCTTCCATCCAGGGGTTGTGAGCTTCCACGCATGGAATGTAGAGACAAAAACTAAATAATCAGCTCCAATTTGGATATTATGGTGAGAATGAGCTGATCATCCGCCTTATCCACTTTGCATTGCTTCAAGAGTCAGACAGTGTGCTTGAACTTTGTGAAAAAATCATTCAAGGTCTCGAAATTGGAAGGTTGGAGAGACATCAATTCATTTTTGAGCTAGTAAACTCTCAAATCATCCTGCTTTCCATATAGGGTTTCCAATTTGTCCCAAATTTCCTTTGGAGTCTTCAATCCCGCAAGATGGAAAGGGAGATCCCAGGAAATAGAGAAGCACAAGAATCCAAATGCTTCATCCTTCTTGTTCAAGAATCTTGATTTTTCTATTGCAAAACCAGGCTCACCTTTAGTGTCCATGGTGACTCTATAGAGTCCTCTGGAGCGTAGCTGAATCTCCATGTCTCCTTTCCATGAGTGGAAATTGAATGGAGTCAAAATATCTACTGAGGAGGCCATCTGGATCTGCTGGAGCGAATGCTTCACCTGTAGAAAACTTGAAAATCACAACAGAAAGGGCAATGTAAGGTCGAACATCCTGGAAATTTTAGGCTTTCATCATACCCATCATAGTCAATCAAGCAAGCTTGATCAACAAGTTCTTTACTTGGGGTATTAAGTGGTAATCCTTGGCTTCTGGTGCAGTGCTGGATTTTTGAGCTATTGCTCAATTTTCATGCAAAAATCTGTCAAAAACCTTGTTCTTGAGAGATCTGAGCTTCGTCCTGCTGTGAGATCTAATACCGTATTAATTTGTCATAGTAATCTAGGGACTAAACACAACTCTTATCAAATATTGATAACAATAATCATGAAAAATAGTGTAAAAGGGCTACAGAATGAGTAGTTGCATTGTCTATTCACACAAAGAACGAGTAAAATCAATTACAATGATCATGCTACAAGCATGAATAACTAGAAATTTGAATCCTCAAGGAGGTCATTCAAATTGAATGAGTGAGTCTAGCTTAACTGAATGTAAGCCATAGTCAACACTCCAGTTAACCACTGATCAAAACCCTAATTGACTCAACTGAACCCTAACTGAAGTCAGAGTGCAATAAATGACTGAGTCTTAACTGAAAGAGGTTAGACACATGTCACAACAAGCCAATCATCAATTGGTAGCACATCAATGACTCCAATGAACCCCGATGAGGTTAACTGAAGTGTAACTGAACATCAGAAGTGGTTGGAGGTGCCCCTGTTGACTCCAGTTCATTAAATAATCATTAAATATTCAATTTAATGAGGATAGGTGCCTTCACTACTCTACCTAACTGATTGTAACCATCAGTTAGCAATTTGGGGCATTAATGACACTCATATCACCCCTGGAGTGCTCCAGTTAGCCTCCCCGAATGTAGGAGAAGGCTAAGTTAGCCTCCTTGACTGAAGGTAGGCGTGGGTGTGATCTAGATGATGTCATTTAATGCTCCACTGATGTCAATTAATTCAATAATACTTAGGATAGTGGTTTAACTAGGCCAAATTGACCAAAATGAGTGTGTATGGTGGTAAATGTCTCCAACACTACGCTGGGCCTATGTCATGCGGAGACTTGGAGGGGGGAGGGTGGCCAACCCCTACCCAACAAATTTCTTCCTCTGGTGGTGGAGATAGATCATCACCATATATGACTATCCCTATGTAGGGATCTACTTATGTGGAGACCTGGACATGCCCATAGCACCAGGCTCTGCATATGGAGATATAGGTAACGAATCGCGACTCCAACTTGGTTTTTTGAGTTATAATTTTTATTTTTATTTTTTGATATATGGAATAAAAAATACATATTTTTGGTGCAGTGACATATAGTGATACTTTGTCATGTACATGCATATGTGGGACCATGACAGACAGATGGTTTCCCTCACCATCGATGGAGGGGAAGAGGAGATGAGATCATCGGTGCGGTCATGAACTTCGTTCGTTTGACATATAGGGTTCCCATGGCGCAAGTCGAGGACTTACCTAAGGCCATGCAGTGCTAGGTGGTTGGAGTATCATGGGCATGGGTTTGTTTATTTCATCGGCTAGCTAGAACTATAGTGTGCTACCATGATCAACACCCTCCTCCCCCACAGGCTTAGAATATTGGGGTGTATATTTTTTTATGACTGTGTAGTATATTTTGGTGGCTCGAAAGCCCCATTTTTGCATATGACACTTATGTATTATGACACCACATTTTTGGACATATTGTTTAATGAAAAATACCTATGATGATCAATTATTATTTTATTTACATGTGTAAATGTTTGTGAATGCTTATGGTCTGTGAAACAAATACCAATCTAGTACATAGTTAGCATATGAATAAGAAACTTGATTAAAATTTCTTGTAATATGAATGCATGTTATGTTCTCAAATTGCCGTTCAAGCAACCTGACAAGCAAGAACCTTCGTAATAAAGTCGAATCCCTAACATGATAAAAGCCATTAAGATATGAAACCATTAACTATGAATCAAGACGTACCTCAAGAGAGTGAACAACATGCGAAATGGAATCACACAATAACTCGATAGCAACACTATAATTTGCAACATTGTTCGATGAAGTCAGTAAACAAACCCCTCCTGAAGACAACACCTGACCTGTAGGAGTATAAATCACCCAAGCAACTGAAGCTAAGTTTTGAGTGTTGTGGTTAGCACCATCAACGAATCCTACATAAAACAAAGACTCTATCAACATCTACTACAACAAACGAAAGCTAGTCAACAAAATCGATCATCGTAAGTAGACCAAACTACACTAGGAAAAATGTACATTAATATACAACAAGTCAGCCTCGGCTGAAAATCATGCATAGTACTTTTTAAAATAGACCCCATTTCTAGGCTCTGCCAAGGCTGTTCCTTCATAATTGACTAACTTGTAGGCACCTTTCTCTAATACTTTCTTGACAACGTAAGGGCCATGACACATGGGATTAAACTTTCCTACCCCCAAGGGTTCCTTAGCTTGGTCCCACAAGAGAACCAAGTCACCTTCACTAAACCTCCTAGGACGGACAGACTTATCATATTGGACCTTAACACGATGCTTGTTAATCTCAAGATCCACTAAAGCATCTTGACTCTGCTCCAAGTGGACCAAACGCTCTTCCAATGTGGAAGTGTCTGGTAAAATCTCCACGGCTAGCTTCAAAGAAGGGATTTCGTACTCAACTAGTAAAATAGACTCCACCCCATGCACAAGGTGATAAGGAGAAAAACTGGTGGCAGTATTAACCACAGTTCTATAGGCCCACAAAGCAGGATATAACATGATGTGCCAATTGGTCTTTCTTTGTGCGATGGTTCATTGGAGAATGGACTTAAGTGACTTCTTCACTGCTTCAACATGTCCATTCGCTTGAGCATAGTAAGAAGAGGAATGCTCTTGCTTATATCCTAACTTTGAAGACAACTCTTCCATCATTTTGTTTTGAAATTTCCTACCATGGTCAGTGACAAGCTCCCTCAAAATGCCAAACCGGGTGATAATTTGGTTGAATATGAAATGCGCGGCTGTCTCACCGTTGGATTTAATTGTGGGAATAGTCTCTACATATTTTGTTAAATAGTCAATAGCCACAATAATATGATGGTGTCCCCCAGTTGAAGCTAGGTGGAAATCCATAAAATCGCCCCCCCACTTGGTGAAGGGACCAGCGGCAATGATTGGATGCATAGGGGCAGGGTGAGAGCGCATATTCTGTGCAAACACTTAGCAAGGGTGGCACTTCTTGACCGCATTAACACAATCTTTAAATATGGACAGCCAAAAATACCCTGCTCTAAATATTTTTTGGATTGTAGAAATCCCATATAAATGACCACCACATGCCCTTCTATGGAAATCATTTAGCACAACATCAGCCTCCTCATGAGTTAAGCAACAATGTAAAATGGAATCAACCCCACGGTGGTACAAAGTGTTATCCACAATGAGGTAATTCTTTGATAGATGACATAGTCATCAACGCTCATGTTGTGAGAGGTGAGAAGGAACCTTCAAAGTTTGCAAGTAAATAATGATATCCCCATACCAAGGGTCAGTATTCGATATGAGAAATATATGCTCATCAACGAATAATTCCTCATAAACTTCTTCTTCATCCAAACTCAGAAAATCAGAGATAAGCTCAGCAAAAATTAATGACTTCTTCAACTTTTCCGAAACAAATTCGAGGTCAAACTCTTGCAATATCACAATCCACTTATTGTATTTCCCCCATATTATCCTTCGAGTGAGGACGAACTGAAATGGATTAATGTCAGCTACGATGAAATTTTGGAGAAGAAGGATGTAATGTCTCAAACGCTGAACCGCATGGACGGTAGCTAAGGCTAACTTCTCAACATGGGAATACCGAAGCTCCGTGTTAATAAGGTTTCATCTAAGATAGTAGATGACATGCTCCTAAAGCTCTTCATCCTCTTGAACCAATACCATGCCAATCGTCTCTTGTGGCCCTATCACAAAGTCATGGATATAGTCACATGGACTAAGCATAGGGGGTGATGCCAAGTCTTTCTTCAAAGCATCGAAAGAATCCTAGGCTCGCTCATCCCAGATAAACAAAGTGTCTTTCTTCAATAAACGCATGAAGCCTCTGGTCAAATTAGAAAAATTAAGTACGGATATTCACAAGAACTTTGCCATACCTTGCAAACATTGAAGATGTCTAATTTTATGTGGGGGAGACAACTGAAGTATTGCCTCTACCTTCAAAGGACCGACCCTTATACCCTCCTTGGAAACAATGAACCCTAGTAAACGACCAAACTTCATGCAAAATATGCACTTATGAGGATTTAACCGAATTTGATAATGGTGACATCTTTTGAAAACCAAACATAAATGATAAGGATGACGCACCCTCGAATGAGAGTGAAAAACTATGTCATCCAAATATACTTCAATAATATTTTTAAGGTCGTGAAAGGCAAAGGTCATGGCCTGTTGAAATGTAGCTCCAGTATTTTTAAGGCCGAAGGGAATGTTATGGTACACAAACGTGCCCTAATGACAAATAAAAGCAGTCTCGTGTTGGTCTTCGAGTTTAATTTGGATCTGATTATAGCTAGAGAAGTCGTCCATAAAGGAATAAACTTCGCTCCCTGCACACTCATCCAAGATTTGGTCAATAAATGGTGTAGAAAATTATCCTTAGGATAGGCTCGATTTAAATCTCTAAAATAAGTGCATACTCATATCGTTTCCGTCTTCTTATCCACCAGAATGGGATTTGACACCCACTCTATCAACGGAATGGGATAGATGAAGCCAGCTTTGAGTTACTTCTCTATCTCTACCTTAATCGCAAGTGCTTTCCTAGGATTCATAACTCGCAAATGTTATCGAACAGGCTTAGCATCTGGATAGGTTTTGATTTCATGCTTGACATTGCGAGGGTCAATTACTGGCATTTCTTCATATGACCAAGCGAACACATCTTGAAATTCTTTAAACAACTTGGTGTACTCTTTAATCTCATTGAGGGAATAATACTCCCCAATGTACAAGTTTTCAATCTTGCCAGGAACAAAAGAAATATTGATAGGTATGGTTGGTGCCAAGTTAGCCATTTTCCCTTCAGCATACTTAGTAGAAGAGCCTAATGGGACCATGGGCCTACCAATTTTCTCACTAAAGATCACCTTAAAGTCATCACACTCAATATCATCAAGCTTAGGGAGGAAATAAGATCTATGATGCAACACCCCCTAAGATTGTTCTAACCCAGACACAGCCTCGAGAATAGCCTCGTTCGATGATAAGATGTCATTGAGGCAGTCATGTGCGTGAGATGACGACACTTCCCAAGTAGGAAATGCATAAGTGTCCTCCTATTCCGTCCGCAAAGAGGAAGGACTAGACTCTACAATTGAATCAAGATTATCTGGATAAGCCACCATGGTTGTAGGAAATGACATGTCTGTCTCTGTAGGTATAGTAACTTCACTCAAAGTACTCGAAGAAGAAAGATTCCAAGGGTCCTCCATATGTGAAGTGTGAAAAGGAACCAAAATCAACTACGTTGATGCCTTAACAAGACGAGAACCGATCATAAGGATGGGCACGACACAACTAAAAGTTCCCATAAGAGATGGATACATGCCTACCCCAATATTCTCAGTTGTCGGCTAATAATGATTGATAACTAGGATCAAAGCTCTTGATGATGCTTTCGAACTAGAATTATCAAAGGATCTTTGATCAACCGTCACCACCTTCCCATCCAAGGGAAAACACACCACCCGGAAGAGTGACGACGCGACCACTTGCATATTGTAAATCCAGTTCCTACTCAACAAAATATTATAGTCAAGGGGTACATCCACCACCTTGACCTCGATCGCAATGGTCTTCCCTCCCAATTGGACCTCAAGGGAAGGAAGGATGTCATGCGGCCGAAACAATATTCCATCAAATGTAGTTAACATGTTTCCTGACTTAGACAACACAAGAGAACCCAACCCTTTCCAACATGAAAAAGACATCACGGAAGTCACATCACCCTCATCAATCTTTGTGCACTTGATGGTGTTGTTTATACACTCTACATGCACCAAAAGGGACACATAGTAAGGAAAGTGAGGCTGGACTCCATGAGTTTCAAATTTGATCACGGAAGGAGAGCTTCCATTATCCACCCCAAGAGCAGACAACAAGGCTTTCCTTTGTGGAGGACAAGTCTGAAGAACTTCTAATGCAGACATTGCACAAGGAGTCTAGCTCAAATCCTCGATGACAGAATATTTTTGGGCAGCTCGGGCATTAGGATTGTGCCGTGAATGCTTCAAGAATCCCTTAGGAATGCTAGGTAGAGCTTCAGGATTATCACTAGGTTTTTCAATACGCAAAGGGCTCTCAGGTGGAGCGGGTTCTTTTCCTAAGTCAGATTGTGACATACCATAGTATTTAGAATGAGTCAAAACATTCATAGCATTCACCATGTTAATGCAGCCATGGACAGTATTGGTGTCCACCGGGTTTGGAGTCCCACCGGAAGCACCACCAGGATCCATGGTCCTTGAGTTCAGATTTTGATTTTGAGGTAAAGGATTGGTTAGCACAACTGGGCCCTATGTGATGAACTTCTAGGAATCTTCCATTCAAGGGCACAAGTCAGTGAGGTGATCATCCCCTCACAGCTTACAAGGAAATTTGACCTTATGCTTAGGTTTCTTCCCCCCCCCCCAACATTATTGTTGTTGTTCTTGTCATTATTGTCATTTTCATTTTTATTCTCACCCTTTCGATTATTTTTACCTTTCTTTTTATTTCGTCCAGGTTGTTGGTTACCTTTCTGGTTTGACGATTGTACTGAAAGTACCTTCGTCGTTTGGGTAGGAAGAGACGAAGTCGTAGCTTGTCCCGATGCAGGCTGATTAATAGACAAATTACTCATTTGGTTTGTAACCAAGCTTATGGGTTTAGCACTCGCAGAGCCAACAATGCCATCAGCATGTGGCCCAGGTTTAAGCTTAGGGTCAAAATTGGATCTAGGTGCTTTCGATATGATCTCATATAAGAGCCTAGATTGAGAATAAATCAAATCCAATTCTTGAGCTCTAAAGATAGCTTGCTCCTTGCTTTGGACTCCGGATGTGGAAACATCCTTCACTATGTAAGGTAATAAAGACTTGAGGAACCATTCCAAAATGAACTTTGGTGGTATAAAGGCCTTAATCAATCTCTTCCATCTACACCACTCTTGAATGTGATCAAATATATGCATGGCTTTGTCCTACCGAAATGTCGACAAGAGTTCTGTACTGGCATCGTAAGTCACAGGTAGCTGAAAGTGATTAAGGAAAGTCATAGCTAGGTCATTATACAAGGAATTAGAAGAGAACCAAAGGTGGAACATCATGACATGCTCACCGGGGTCTTCACCACTCTTACCCTCGAACTTTGGAATGTCCAAAATAATATTGGTAGGAACGACCGTCCATGTCGAGTCATGAGCAACCGGATCATTTTTCAATCTTGACAAGTCAGGTAGGTTTAGCGTTGCAAGGAAAGGGAGTCTAGGTTTATGAATTTGGTTCCAAGATCCTTGTTATCACTCCAGGAAACTCCTCTAGGTTGCATCTCGAGGATGCCTGGTAACTTTAAATGTTTTATGGTTTTCTAAGTGGATCAAGTCAGGTGACCTATAGGACCTCACACTCTCAATACATGCATGAAACTCAATCAGGGATAAGGCTTCTAACTACCACTGTTCAGAGGTTTGATAATATGGTGCAGAGATGGAGAACTTATCATGCTGGCAGATTCATACATAAAACAGATATATATAAATGGTTAATCATAACAAGGAAGGTACTTATAATTAAAATCATCAATATGCTAATAGGATGATAGCTATCAGACATCAATTAACCTGAATAAACCTGAATAACACATTCAAGCATAAGCACAAGATAGACAAGAAATGGAAGCAGAACATATGATAGCAAAAGAGCTTATATTAGGTCATGAGCAATAAGAGAAGCTTGACAATAGTAATGGTTTACAGGTCCCCGAAGTCAAACCCTTTCAATAACATAAGTATTAGGCTTTATAGCCTTTACAAAAATATTCAGATCCTGAAAAATTGGACCTGATTTACTAAAAATAGACAAAATAATTGTTTTTTGCATAATTAGGTCAAAAAACCCTAATTTAACTACTAGTCTATCTAACTATAGAGCTCATTCACTGTTTGAACATTTTGATAACTGAAGTGAGTACTGGGAATAAACTGCCACTGGTCCTCTGCTAGATAAGTCACTGTTTTACTTAGATAGTTTAGTGTAGGTGACCCTTTCTTCCTTTATGCCACTACAAAACTGAAGCATACCTTCCCTGATGTTGTTTTTCAGTGCCCTTCATCTTTATACTTCATCCCTGAGCTATGTATGTTTGCCCAAAAATGGTCCTTCATGCCAAAATTTGATCATGTGCATCTTTCTTCTTTCAGTGGTTAAGAGGTCAAAATGTCGGGTTTGTTAGCTACCAAAAGCGCTGCTTTCAGTGGCTAATGAATTGCCCTAGGATCCGCCTAAGCCACCAAAATCCCTGTTCTAGAAAAATTCTTAAGAATCCTCCAAAATTATTCTTTTAAGTTCAGTTTGCTTATCTTTCTATTTAGCAGGCTCCATGTTAGGAAGGTTAGCAGCAACCTGGCTTGATTCTGGAGGCTAAAGGCTTACTGCAGCTTCAGCTAGGGTTTCCAATGTGAGATGAGTGCTAGGTTTTGACTTGGAATCCTTCATCTGTAGCCTCTGAATCCTGATCATTCTATACAGCCTTATGTTGTCCTTCAAGTATCTTTTGTTTAGTCATTTTAGGAAGATATACCTTTCTCTCATCTCTAGGTAAGAATTTTGCAGCTGCTTATTCCTATTGGTCAATATAGCATTGTTTTTCTTTATCTCTCTTTCTAAAATTTCCATTTCATACACTTTTCTCAGCAACTGGTTTATCCTTTGTGTCTTGGACTTGCCAGAGGAAGCCTTCTCTACTCGTTCATATTGCTCTTTTGGTGTAGGTGATGGGAGTTCTTCAATATCTTCTACAACCTGCACTGCTAGGTCATCACCTTCCTCTTTTTCCTCTTCTGAATCTGAGTAGGGAAGGTTCAAAATGTTCCCACTATGTGCTGTGGCTTCGTGGCCCTTTTCACCGAAATCTAGGTTTCTTTTGACCTACTTGGTTTTAGAAGACGAAGGAGGTTATTCTACTATTGTTGGGGATATATCCCTTCTCTTCCTCTTTCCACTCCTTGGGGTGCTATAATTTTTCGAAGGAGACTTTCCCTTTTCTTCTGGCTATAGGCCTGTTTCAAAACCATTCCAAAACAAGAAATATGCCCATGCCATATTTCTCCTCTTCAACAATTCTTGGATCAAGAGTTGGATAAGACCATGGTGAGACAATCTTCCAGCAATCTTAGTTGGTTGAGCCTTCACCTGGTGTGCCATTTTTGCCAGGCTCTTATGTAGGTAGAAAGGTAAATTTAGTGGGCTTTTTCCTGTGAAGCGATTCATTAATTTGAAATGGTAAATCATGGCCCTATTGTATCTTCCTTCACAAGTTATATAGACCACAATGGCCTTCGGTAATTGCTGCCACCTCTCTTCTAGCTAGGAGGATGGGACACTTTTCTTCCACACCACCCGTCTATGTTCAGGCTTCAAACAAGATCTGAACTCTACATCCTTTGTAATGGTGGTTTTAAACCACTTCTCTCCAGTGCTAGGGAGTTTAGTCACTTCAGGAATTAGGGTTTCATCTACCATGAATTATTCCTTACCTATGATTGCCTTGGAGCCATCAAAAGAGAGAGAAAATGCCTCAGCCACCTGCTGGTGTGAACCTTGAATTTTCTCACAAAATTTGTAGCAGCCAGCATCCTTGAAGAACTAGCATAATTCTGGATGTGTTTCCAGGTATTTGACGTCTCCCAATTCTTTCCTGAGAGCAGGCCCTCCCTTCTTCATTTGTTGAATGTGCTCCTGAGTGCCTGCAAAAATTCAATTCAAGTTTTGTGGAAGAGTTTTAGTAGGCTGACTCTCATAGGTGGTTTTCTAGTAGGATGACTCTCAGAGGTGGTTTTCTAGCAGGCTAACTCTCAGAGGTGGTTTTCTAGTGGTCAGATTCATATAATCGAAGGTGGAGTGTACTGGAGGATTGGGAACTGATTATGAGGGTTTTAACTACATGAGAAATGCTTGGGTGAGAGGACGATGGCTTTTGTTGATTTTTTTGAGACCACTTTCCCAACAATCATGTTTAATGCAAACTAGATACCCAATGGAGATATTCTATAGTTATTTGGACAGATGGAGGGAAAAGTAGGGTTTCAAATCACATCGATCCTCATCAGCTGAAAAACGACCTCCTCAATCATTTACTTATGCCTTGATGTAGTTTTCCTATCTTTTCGGTGGTTTATCGTGCCCTCTTATGATTGTTGTTGTGCTGAAGAGTCTTGATTTGATAGGTTTTTAACGGTTTCTTCTTTTGGCCTTTTCGGTGGTTAGGGCCCCCCAGGAAATTGTCTACTAGCTGCCGAAACCAAGGATTTCGGTGGCTAATGAAATGCTGACCTATTCACCTAAGCCACCAAAACTTTATTTCCAAATGGCACTGTAAAACTGGTTTTCAGTGGATTGTGGTCCCTCCGGATCTCTTGTTTTAATCACCGAAAGAAAGGCCTTTCGGTGGCTAATGAACCATCACATCTTTCGCCTAAGCCATTGAAACCAGATTTTTCCCAACACCTTTCACTTGCTTTCGGTGGTTAACTCCCTCCTTCAACCGTTCGCTAAGCTCCCAAAACCAACACTTTTCGGTGGCTAATGAGCTATTTGAAAGCCTCGCATAAGCCATCGAAAAGCCTTTTAACAAATAATCGATCGGGCCAGCTTTCGGTGGTTAACCCTGATCCTGTGTTAAACTGTTAGTTGCTGAAACAAAGATTTTTGGTGGCTAATGAGCTGTTGAAAAACCTGCCTAAGCCACCGAAAGCTAAAACTTTCAATTTTCTCAAATATAGAAAAACCAGAGACCCTCAATTTGTCAGTCATCTTTAAATCTTTCATAACATGACTTGAATTCTTCATCCTATCAAAATAAATTTATTTTGGGAGATAACAATCCCTGATAAGGTTGGTTCACATAGGGTTGATTATTATAAACACCATGGCCTTGGCCAGTGGGATAGTATCCTCCTCTCATTTAACCCATGTAGGGTTGTGTGTTGTAATTTGGGGTACCTTGAGGCTGAGGTACTATGAAGCAATAGTTAGGAGACCGATATGCGGGTTGATACTTGGACCCATAGGGTGTGTAATTTTGTCCATAAGATGTTCCATAGGATGGTCCATAAGACTGTCCGTAAGGTGGCCTATAATATTTTCCATAAGAATTCTCGTAAGACTATCCATAAGAAGGTCCATACCCGGCTAACACATGAGGAGGCATGGTGAGTCTCATATTGATTTGGAGTATGCAACCAATACCAATGATGTGCATACATGTAGCCCAGAAATTGTGAAGGATCATCAGGAGATGTACCAGCTATAGAATGGTCAGATCCCAATGGAGTCCCATATGTGCTTGAAGGTTCATCCTCCCATACGGGATGAGGAATATCAGGGATCTCTAGGATCTTAGGCTCATTACCACTCATGTAGTGTAAATCAAAGTGAGATTTAGTCCTCTTGGAATGTCTAGTTCTCTCTCCCAAAACTGACTCAAGAAAAATAAAAGACTCAATCTAACTACACAACCCTAAGCAAGCTAGCATACATAGACCACACTCCTAAAAAAATCTACAACAAAAAACAAGAAAACCAAGGGAGGATATTGTGAGATCCTAAATGCAGTAAGTATGCCTCACCTAAGAGAGGATTGAGACTCCCATACACTATAAGTGGAGGTTCGTAACCAATTATAGTGGCCCTCAACTTCAACGCATAAAGAGACTATGTTTTCATACCCCTACCTGGACAGGACACATACAAAATAACCTCTGCAAGTACCCCCTACAATACCTAGGTAAGGAAACTAAGGTCACCCCAATATAATCAATGCTCAGGTGGAAATTCATAGGAGGGATCGACCGTATGGGCAGGGTAGCAAATCCCGGAGCCTGAAAGCACAACTGGTACCCCAAGGGTGCACCAATCAATACCTCAGAGGCCCCAAGATATGAATACAATCCTGGAAATATCTTCGGTGCTCACAAAAGTTACCAAGGGCTATCTCAATCACAATTGCTCACATTTCCTCATGCTTGACTCCTATGTAAGAGGATCTTCCTGAGAAACACTAATTATACCAAGGATTTCTCACTCTCTCTTGGACAGACACCTAATTGTTTATGTTTAGTAGTCTTGGAGAATTGACTAACAATGTTCCAAGACTCTAAATCCTAACCTTGTTTGTGAACCCTATAAAGGAAAAATGTGTAGTTCAGTTTAATTAAACATTGATTTTAATGGCTATTATTACTCACAAGGAAGTGGCCATGCAACTAGTGATAAGAAGACTCAGCAATGGAATAAAAGTGCACACCTAACAAACCATGCCAAGTGCAAATCTTTGCAAAATGAAAAATAGGGTATGCCACTACATGAGATGCAAATTTCTTCCTTCAAATGAGAGTGCAATCATTCCTAAATGAACACCTGACTATAATTCAGTAAGAAAAGCCTAATGCAAGTACCATGCGAAATGCAAAAATGCAAGGATGCATAATGATGCAAAAGCAAAATATTTTTGTATTTTTAAAAATAAATGAGATATAAAAATCACTAACAGACTCTACAATTCTTAAACCCTGCAACCACTCATAAACAGTAGCCAAGCAAGGCACCAAGACAAAAGAGACCTAATGCACTAATCCCAAAACAAAAAGAAAGAAATGAATGACAAGAACAAAACCTAATTAAAAAGAAATCAAAAGGGGTCTCTAGTTAGAAACATAGGCTGTATACAGACACCATTGAACACCCAAGAAGACTCAGCAATCATTAAAAATCACCCAGCAACACTCAATCCTCCATAAAAGGCTCAAAATCAAATCATACGTGATTGTATGCAGTAAACCTGCGTACATACATGATAAATCCATGGAAAACCATGTGTATACATGACTGTAATGCAAATACTCGCGTACAAGAAGAAAAAGGAAGAAAAATAGGACAAACAAACAAGCCAAGACCAAATTACTCCTGTAGGACACTACTGGGAAAACATACCTTCAGATCCGACACAGAAACAGAGAAATAAAGAGCAATTCAAAGCCATTGAATACCCAATCCCCAAATAAAAACAACTAGGAACCTCCCCAGTGGAGTCACCAATTTTGTTACAGAGAGAAACTTCCTATGGCTTGGGGGTACCACAACAGATAGTATTGACACTAGAAATCAATCTTTCCCAATATGCAAGAACAATAATCAAATATAACACTAAGGGATATCGAATTGTACCTTATTCCGGACGGTTGAAGTAGATCCCCATTGATCTTTTCTAATGCATGCAATTACAATTTGCTCTCAACAACAACACACAAAGAAAGCATATATATGTACATGTGTTAGAGATATTCTAGCATATATAATCAACCATGTATAAGCAATTAAATACATCCATGGATTCAATATTCATATTCAAAATTCACATGAATTGGACAGGAAAAGATATTTCTATTAATAAATCAGAGTTACAATAGTGATAAACTCTGTTGACACTTCTGTAGACCGAAGAAACTGAGTCCTCCACCTGGGACTCCACCACTTCAATCCTCCATCTCTCAATACCAATCTCACAAAGCAAAGGAAAGCTTGGGAAGAACACTATGTGCTCCAAGGGACTAAGGGATGCAGACTCAAGTATAAGCAAAGTTGAGGCAACAATGGACTATAGTTTCCTTTCTCTTCAATTTCTCCTCCTTCAATGTATCCAGGGGGTTCCTTATATAAAACTCCAAAGAGGTAATGGAGGGTCAAATCCAAGCATTCTAAAGGAATTTGGAAGGCCAAGAGTGATGTTATTCGGACTCATATGAGGAAAAATCCCAAAATATTTGGACTTATGCACACATCTCGATGTATGTGGGATTGAGGTCAAAAGTCGCGTGTACACGTGAGTATAGCTTTAAAAGTCACATACAACAATAAACAAGTGTTTTTTAGGGATGAACTTGGAACATCAAAGTATAATATAAGTCCATGGGGTATAAGGATTCTGCAGAGGGACAGGGAAGGCCATAAATGTGTGATCTACCTGGTGTGGTAAAATCAGCTATAACAATGATCATGTCCTAGAAGAAGATGTCGAAGAATCAGTTGAATAAGAGGATGTAGCAGAAAATGTCCATGAAGATGATATCTACGATGACATGATGATCATAACTGAGATAGATGACGATGATGATATGGCCAATGCTTACAATGTTGCAATTGTATCGCATGCTACAGATGGTGACTTGGATGAATAATATGATGAACTAGTCCATTGAAGTATATGAGTTGGTATGTAGTGATATATATACTCTATATATTTTTATTTAATATTGCGATAGAAATATTGAATTTTATTAGTACATTTAAATTTGGATTGAACTGAAATATGACATGGTTAGACCTGATATGACTGACATCATCATCATCTTCATCATTTCATAGGACATCAACATCGTGATCACCATCATCATCATAATCTCATCATCATATTTTTCATCACCATCATCATCATCATCATCATCATCGTTATCTTTGTCGTCATCACCATCTTCATCTTCATCATCATCATCATCATCATCATCGTCGTCGTCGCCATCATCATCATCATCATCATCGACATCATTCGATCATCATATTCACCATTTCATAGGACATCAACATCATGATCACTATCACCACCATCATCTTCATCATTATCATCATCATCGTCGTCGTCGTTGTCATATTCATCTTCATCTTCATAATCATCATCGTCATCATCATCATCATCGTCATTGTCATCATCATCATCATCGTCATCGTCGTCGTCATCGTCATCGTCATCATCGTCGTCATCGTCATCATCATTCGATCATCATCTTCATCATTTCATAGGGAATCAACATCATGATCACCATCATCATCATCATCATCTATTGAAATATTGTAACTTCAAAGGATAATATAAATGTAATTTACTAATGTAACCCAAGGGAGATGTTATTATTCCTCCAGCGGGGTGTTACTATTGTATTTGGTCATCATAGAATCATTAGGTAAAGCCTCCATTTTCTGTCGGGTATTTAGCACCCTAATAAACAATATAATATACTGTTTTGAGTCTTCCTAGGTGAACTCGGCCCAGATAGTTTAGTGGGGCCGACTTGTCTAGGGTAAAAGTCAGTTGACTCACTGTGTATAAATAGAGGAGTTGTGGCTCTTGTTTGAACACAGACTCACTCACTTGAGTAGTGCATAGGAGAGAGAGAGAGAGATAACAAAAGGAGGAGAAAACCTATTTTTGGGGTTGTCCTTTATACATCTTATACAAAGGAATTTTTGCTAGGTTTTCTTCCCCTTGAGGGTTTCCCGAGATAAATACTGTGTCTATATTGTGATTGTGTTTCTATCAGTGATTCTGGTTATGATTCCGCTATGATTTTGTTTTGAAACACTAATGAATCTAGTCTAGCATATGAAATCTTAACATGGTATTAGAGCTAACCTGATTAGAGAAGCTTTCACAAGGTGAAATTCTCTCTCCTCCCTCTCTAGAAGAAATTAGGATTTCTGCAAAAGTTGGAGTTTTGAATACTTGCTTGCATAAAAATTTGTGCCCTCCTAGAGCACATCTATTGAGCCATAGATCAAAATTTTTGGGTGGTTGGATCTCGGGGAAATCCAAACCCTAGTTTGGTAGTGAACCAAAAAACTGCAGTGAAACAAAACCAGAATTTATGCAGTGCTGCAACCTCGCAAGTAGGATTTGAAGACTGAAGATTTGGGATCTCCAAAAAGAAGTTGGATCAACCAACTTGCCTCCCTTAAGCGCATCTCCTAGTAAGTTCAACCTCCTATTTTGATAAATTTCATTTTTTGTGACCTACTAGACAAGAAAGACCCAAGCACTAAGCTTGAGGACAAATTAGAAGGCCTAGAAAACTTCCTAGCTTGGAAGTATAGGATCGATCTCATTCTGAAAGATAATGGCCTTAAGAATTACATTAAGGATGAGATTGCAAAACCTAAAGAAGATGAAGCTAAGGATAAGCATGAACAAGACATAATCAATGCAATGAGGATCATTGTTGATTCTATTAAGGATCACTTGATCCGTCAAGTGTCATCTAAGAAGATACCTAAGCAAATGTATGATGCACTTTCTAGAATGTATGAGGGAAGGACCTATTGAGGCCTGGAAATTCACAGGCAACAATAGCAAGGGAATCTCCCCAGTCAACATTCCCAACTAGCCCGTGACTATTTGGTGTAGGGAATCCGTCCGGTTTGTGGTCCGGCTACCGTAGGTCAAAGTAACAAAAACAAAGGGTTTTACCGGTTGCAGCCCAGTCCACCGTGTATTTGCATTTTTTTACTTAAGTATGATATGCAAGTGCCTAATTAACCATGCAGGGTGATAAAGATGAAAAGAGTAGTCACAATGTGATGCGCAGGTTCTTACCTCTCGTCTTAGAACTCACAAGCATCCAAATCATGCAAGAAAATAAATACTAACTAAACTATCTCTAGAGAGCTGGATATTCATTCATGAGTAATGCATCCCTGTTCATGTGTTATGGAAAATCACAGATAGTTGTTCTTATAACCAAACATATAAACATGAAGAAAAGTATATATGATAATATAGCTCATCAACAGTTAAAAATTCCATTTACTCATAGTGGAAAAGACGTCATAAAGGTACTGAAAAACATTCAGACAAGAACATAGGTTCAAGAAATTAGACCGCTCTTACAGCTAATGAGGCACAACTAAAAACGAAATAGTTCACATTCAACATTGCTCATTTAATCACATTGACATATTCCACACAACACTTCCTCCAACAGGAAAAATTTGCAGTCTCTGGTTGTAAAACGAAATAGTTCCTCTTACAAGCATTAAGTTACAAGTTTTTCCAGGGAAAATCCCTCGTAAGTTCTATCTTTCACATATTTAAACTCAACAGTAGGCCGCTTGGGTTCCCCCCAAACGTGCGACTTTTCGGTTCTTCGAACGTTTCATATCCCTCTTTTCATATTTTCTTCGTATGCTCATGATCAGCTGAGTAACTGCTGGACCTTTCAGATCTATGCTTTTGTTTCTTTCGATTTTGTCTTTTGCTTCGCTTGTCTCCCTTGCGACCCTGCCGGTTTCGATTTGATTTTTACAAAAATGTCAAGCTACGCCTTCACGCCGCGGTTGCCCAACAGTCCCTTGAGTTCTACCTACAATCAATTACTGTGCATCATTCATTGGAATGGCATTTTAAAATGTTAAATTAAACCACCTGAAATGTCTAATCCACAAGAAAACGTCCAGGTGCACCCCTTGATCTGAGAATTTTAACAAACGCTGCCATCACTACCTCGTCCACTTATGGGTTTGAAGGAAAACACCCATGACAGGAAACGTGAACTTCATTGGAGGCTCAGAGCGCTAACCTTGGCAAGGTCGACCTATTCACAGCCGCAACGACGGAAAATAAGAGGTTAAGGACACGCGACACGCGGGCGGAAAAAATATTAATCGAAAGTCGGAAGATATCGACATCGGAAGACAAAAGCTTTGCACAGCCGCAACGGTGGAAAATAAATGACTACAGGAAAGCGACTAAAAGACTGACACATTGGCTGGCGAAACGTTTTGGACTTCGGGCGCTTAGTTTCTTTGGGAACCGCAACGGTGGAAGAAACAAGGATTACAGACATGTGACTAGCATCGGAGGGCAGAGCGCTTTAGACTTCGGACAGCTAGCTGGTTTAGGAGCCGCAACGGTGGAAGCTAACGAAGACTACAGCCTCCGATAAAAATAACATGCTCCGATCAAAAATAAAAATGCTAAGTGCTTAAGACTCTAAAATCCAGCGACGGTTAAAACTGCTTCTCCTCCGAAACGGTGGCTCTTCAACAAGCAAACCCAAACTTAAGATCTGCGACCCAACACAACTTCGAAACACACACAACTTTCGAAAACCAGGATGAGTGTTAGCCTTCAATAATCATTCAAAATTAAAGTATGACCAACAACAATTCACGAATCAAATTATTAAGAACAAATGCTAAATCATGAGGAGGGGACCAAAATTTAAGAAATTTGGGGAAAACAGTTGCAGCTGCAACAATTGGCGACTACCTAGTGAACCTAGACCTCTGGACAATTTCTTCCTTAAGTAACAGACTGTTTGATAATAAACCACCATGTTGAATTCTTCTAGATATATGGATTTCCCAAAATGCAATATATGAACTTTTAAACATTGAGGGTAGTCCAATTTAGGAAAATGGAAACCAAGATTTCAAAGTCAAGATAACTCTTTCGAGGCCATAAATATGAGTTTCATTTTTTACTTCTGTCTTTGGGTAGCTTCCAGCTTGAACACCACAAGATCGTAACATAAGGTAACATAAATATTCATTTGTTCCTCATTCCCATGCCATTTTGCACTTTTTTGTGCTTTTGGACTTTTGCACTTTGAGTCTCCCTCATGCCTTTCTTTCTGAATTCTTTTATTCAGGCTCCTCTATCCATAGTGTCCTTTTGTGTGAGAGATGTATTTAATTTTCAGCTCACGGATGGAGAGGAACTTCTGGCAATTTTATACTTCATATGATTTAGTACTTTGTTCTGATGTACATTTCTTTCTTAGGAGTTTAGACTCTTCTTAGCCTTTTGGCTTTCAATTATTGGCATGGGATCATTTATATACAATATACTGTTTACCCTGCTTCCTTTCTATGGGTCTTTTGCTGCCACCCCCTAAGACATTTTTAAGTGTGAGATGGATGGAGCCTCAAAATAGTATTCCAGACCTTTTAATCTTGAGTTACTTTACAGGGATTAAGCAGGACTTCAATGCGTTCATAGCCAATTAGGAAAACTGCTAAACTAGAAGAAACTCTATCAGATAAAACTATAATACACAGTCTCATAATCAAGGATTTTAGTTGGTCCAGAATTCTAATGCTCTCCATACGACCAAAGCTTACTTCTTTTATTTAAAATCAAACAGAAAATTTAAAGTAAAACTAAACTTCATGACTCAAAGACTCAAAAAGAAAACCAAAATAGATTATTTATATACAAGGCAGCAGAACTCAAACAAAACTCAGGAAAAATAAGGCTTGAGAACCAAACCATTTACTGGTAAGTTTTCTTCCCATCCTTGCAAATCCTGCAACTTATAAGTAGAAGGGCCAAGCTTTGCCGCAATTTGAAAAGGGCCTACCCACAACTGCTGGAATTTAGTATGTTTTCCTTTCTCATCATGGGGGTGATCCCACTTGAGAACCAGATCTCCCACTTCAAACTCTTTTGTTCCTACCTTATGTTTGTCGAACCATCTCTTTATTACCTCTTCTTGTTGCTTAAAGCGCTCTCTGGCTTTAGTTCTAGCCTCTTCTGCTTTCAGGAGATTATATATCCTTATTTGCAAAACTTCATCATCTGACCCTCTAGATTCTTGAGCTATTATGGAAGAAGGTAGCATGATATTGGGAGGAAGAATGGCTTCTTTACCGTAGACAAGGGTATATGGAGATGCTCCAATCGAATACTTGGGGGTGACTCTATCAGCCCAAAGGGCATTTGGTAGCGCTGCATGCCAACTCCTCTGGTTTTCTATTACAGTCTTCTTTAAAATTCTAATTAGATTTTTGTTTGAGGATTCAGCCAGGCCATTTCCTTGTGGATAGTAATTAGTAGAATAATGCAATTTTATCCCTTTATCATGAGCAAAAGCAGTTAATTTAATTGATGAAAAGTACTTAGCATTATCAAAGACTAACGAAACTGGAACTCCAAACCTGGTCATGATATGATCTTGTAGGAAGCTGATGACCGCGTCTTCATTTATCTTGCGCAGCGGGATAGCTTCGACCCAACGAGTGAAATAATCAGTCGTGGTCAGAATGTACTTGTGTTGTAGGGAGGAATTCGGTTTTATTTCTCCAATAATATCCAACCCCCATTGCTTGAATGGATCTGTAATCATCATAGGTTTTAGGGGTGCCGTTGCTCTAGGTTGTCTCCCACTACACCTTTGGCAAATATCACAATTTCTGACATGTGCGTGTGCATCTTTGAAGAGCGCAGGCCAATAGTAACCTGCTCTGAGGATTTTGTGGGCTGTAGTGTCTCCTGAATAATGTCCCCCAGCAAGCCCGTCATGCAAATCTGTCATTACTTTCTTTGCATCTTCTTTCTCTAAGCATCTCAGGAGAACTCCGTCATAGTTTTTCCTGAATAATATTCCTTCAACAATTTGATAGGATGCTGATTTGAGACGCAACACTCTTCTTTGCTTAGAATTCCAATGTTCTGGAAACAACCCTATTTGTAGGTAATGCATGAGGTCTCTATACTAAGAATCGGGGGCTGTAAACAAAGGAAATACCTCCATTACATGTAATTCGGCTTCATCCTCCCAGGCGTGTTCTTCATTTTTTCCATTTTCAGTCATCAGTTTGCACAACCCTTGCCCTTTAACTATAGAGGCTGGCTTGAATTCAAGGTTGTACTCTTGAAGAGATCTTACCCAGTTGCCCCTTCTTTCTCCTAACTCCTTCTGTACAAGAAAGGACCTTACAGTTGGGTAGGGGACGATCACCTTGGTTCGATTTTTTAAAATATAAGGCCTGAATTGCTTTACTGCTTTAAATACTGCGTAAGCTTGTTTATCAATGTCTGGGTAATTTAATTTGGCCCCTTGTAGACCAGTGCTCATGAAAGATATTGGGAATTCATCCCCCCCATATTCCTTTTGGGTAAGCACAGCTGCCATTGAATCATCAGATGCAAAGGTATACAGAATAAAATCTTTGTCGAAATCTGGGCTTTTCAGGGAGGGTGCATGTGCAACAGTAGTCTTGATTTTGCTGAAGGCATTCTTTTCAATCTCAGTCCATTTGAATTGTGCATTTTGCTTCACCATTTGCTGTAGAGGCTTGACAATCTGAGCGAAATCAGGCACAAATCTTCGCACGAAGCTAATTGTTCCCATAAATGATTGCATCCCTTTTTTATTATGGGGTAAGGAAATCTGTTCAATGGCCTTGATCCTTTCTGGATCGATAGAAATTCCCTTCTTTGAAACTATGTGACCCAGCAACTTGCCCTCCGTGATAGCGAACACACATTTCTTGGGATTGAGTGAGATGCCATATTTTCGACAGCGTTCAAAAATCTGCCTTAAGTGAAATGCGTGCTCTTCTTTCCTCTTTGAAAATATCGTAATATCGTCAAGGTACACTACAGTACTACGGCCAATCAATCCGTGGAAAGCTATGTCCATAGCCCTCTGAAACGTCGCTCCAGCATTTATAAGCCCAAAGGGCATCCTTCTGTAGGCAAAGGTTCCCCATTTGGTTCTGAATGTTATCTTCACTCTGTCTTCTTCAGCTACTAATACTTGATTGTAGCCAAAGAAACCGTCTAATAACGAAAACAATTTAGAACCTGAAACCATTTGTAGCAGTTGCTCCATGGGTGGAACAGGATAGTTATCTTTGTCTGAAGCACGGTTTAAATTCCTGAAATCCACACAGAGTCTGATTTCTCCAGATTTTTTCCTCACTGGTACCAGATTTGATACCCACTCAGAGTGTCTGACCTTAAAAATGATTCTAGCATCCAATAATTTCTTCACTTCACTCTGAATCAGCGGTTCCAATTTTGGATGCATTTTTCTTAAAGGTTGCTGATACGGCTTGACACCAGCTTTGATGGGAATAACATGTTTGATGATGCTGGTGTCATATTTTTTGAAATCTTCGTATGTCCATGCGAAAACATCTTTGTATTGTTTAAACAGACTGATGAACTTGTCTCTTTCTGCTGGTGAAAAACATTTGCCGAGATTCACAAATTTAGGATTCGTCTCAGTCCCTAAATTTATCAGCTCGAACTATAGAGATGAGTTATGGGTCTTCACGTTGGCTGGTCTTCTGAACTTTTCATTTAAATCGAACATCATTTCTAATGTTCTGACTCCCTTCGGGATGAAATTATCATACTTCAGCTCGGCCTGATGTTCTTCATCGTCTATAATTGCTCCTTTAAATTCCTTGTCATTTGTTAAGCATTCTATAATTTGCTGGTCATCATCGAACACTCGTAGGTTGGTAATCATATCAGGTACTGAGGGCCTGAAAAGTAATTCAATAGAGCATTGATTATTAGTGGGTACCAACCTAGCGGCTGATGTGGCCAACAAGTCAGCCGCTGCATTTTTAAGTCTTGGAATTGAAATAATATTGAATGCATTAAATCATTTAAGCATGTCCCATACCTCATTTTGGTAAGCCTTTAAGTGAGGGGAAACACAATGTATTTGATTTTGGATTTGTTTCACAATAATTTCGAAATCTCCAAAAACTTTCAGATTACTTACCTTTAATTCAATCGCTTTCCTTAAGCCCTACACTAGCACTTCGTACTCAGTTGTATTATTCGTACATTAAAACTCTAATCTACATGAGAGAAAATGTTTATTCTTCTGAGGGTCGATCAGGACAAAACCAGCCCCTGACCCTTCTAACATCTTAGAGCCATCAAAAAACAAAGTCCAAAAATCACTAACTACTGAATGTGAATCTACTCCTACGGCTAAGTTTACTATGTTACAGTCAATCTCATCAGCCTATGAGAATCGAAGGAGATTAGGCTGAGTGTCTGATGTGTTGATGGCTTCTTCTGCTTGGTAATTTCCTGGTTCCAACTCAATAAAATAGTTTCCCAATACACAATCCACTGGTTCATTCTTCTCATCCAATTGAGTAACGTTGTACTTCATGTGAGGCTCCCTTAAAATCTTAATCTGGTTTGGGCTTCCTTTGTATGGCAGCCACAGATGCGACCAATCCGAGGCAAAATATCCATTTAGTTTGGCCGACCAATATCTGCTTAGGACAAGACCGTAAGCGTCTGGTATATCAGCCACCACAATATTAATGACTTGGCACACGTTATCATTTGATGCCAAACGGACTAGGACATCTTCCATCTCACCAATTACCTTTACATCCGTCCTATCCAACTGAAAAACCCTCCACATGGATGGCTTAGGCTGCCCATTTATCTTTTTACAGACTGATATTGGCATGACATTAACCGACACCCCTGAGTCTACCAAGCAATTATGTACGTTGTGATTGAAAATTTCAAACGTGAGGAGGAAAGGTGGATGTTTGCTTTTAGAATTACCTCCAACGCTGGTTTCACTGATTTCTTCTTCTTCCTAAGGTTGATTGTCAGTGGGCAGCTTCTCATCCGATGCTTCAAGTGCTTTCAATAGTCTCTCTCTTTGCTGCAGCACTTTACACATTTCAAATAAGGAAACGTTTTCCTTTGCCTTCTTGATATCTTCCACGATGTCATAATCCATTTGCAATTTAGTAGAATGTGGCTTATCAACATTCATTTTCTCTTCAGTGGGCTTGGCGAACGTATCAGTCTGCCTAGGATCTTGGCTGGTAATTATGAATTCAGGAATTTTATCAGCTGCGGAATGATTTTGAAATTTCTTTACATTTTTTTGCAGCCTTTTGATCTTTGGGAGAATGAGACTGTTTTCTTTAATTGGCCCTTGGCTTCTTGTTGCTACGTTGGTTTCCATGACGTCCTTGTACCCCTGATTCTTTTCCTCTTCAGCATCAAATAACGAAACAGAATCCCACAAAACCATGGTTTCCTCTTCTTGTTCTTTAGTTGAAGTAGTATTCTCTTTTCTTTCTTCATCTCCATCTTCCGTTAAATTAGAATCCAACAACTGATTCATAACCAATGTCATTGAGTTTATCCATTGAGGACAATTTCTTTCAGAGTGTGGTTGTTGGTGGAAAGTGCAAAAATTTTCCATTCCTACTTCTGTTAGATTCATAGATGCAGCATTGTGAGGAGGAGGTTGAGACTGATAGTTATCCTCTCTTTTCTTATAATAGGGCTTATAGAACTTTTGTGTTTCCTTCTCTTTCTCCAAATCTATGATTTTGTTGGAAAGCTTCTGCATCATTTTTGCCATATTTTCAAAATCTGGCGATTTCTCTTCCTTAGGCTTAGTAAACAATAAGGCTTTCCTTCCTGCACCTTTCTCTCCTGACTGTTTTGGATAATCTTCGATACTTTCTCTTTTAGCCTCCACTACTTCTGCCTCTGCATAGGTTTCTTCCAAAGTAGGCTTGGCCCTTATTTTGGCAAACATATCCAACTCAGGGCCTAAAGCTGAAGTATAATATTCAATCAGTACCTTGTCCGAAGGTTTATTAGCTTCAGAAAAATTCTTGAGATATGCTGCAAACCTTTGTGTGAAACTGTGCACCTTTTCCTTTCTTTCTTTCTTCAAGGCGCATAGCCCTTTCATGAGGGCTGCATGAGTTTTTTGAGTTGCATACTTACTTCTGAAAATTCTCTCGAAGGTATCCCAATCAGGGATAGAGTTAGCAGGAAACCCAAAATACCATGATGCTGCAGCTCCTTTAAGGGTATGCGGAAATAGTCTGCAAACTACATCCTCATATTCCCCAGCCCTCAACCCTTCTATTGCTAAGTAAAAACTTTGCAGGTGATCATCTACTAGTATCTTCTCATTTGGGTCGAATTTGGGCAGCATCTTTTCAAAGGATTGAGGTAAATCATGTAGTGGAGGCGTTAGATTTAAAGGTGATCTGGCTCTCCAGGTAGGTGGTGGATTTGGTGGGTTGGGTGGTGGATTAGCATTTACTCCTGCCATGAGTCTGGGTGGAGAGTGAGGAGGTGAGCTAATAGGAGTGTGAGCAGGAGAACTGTGAGGGGTATCTGGGCCTTCTTGATTCAAAGGTAGTACAACTTCTTGTAAGGCTATTTCTACAAGTTCTTCCCAGTCTCCAACCAGCACTGAGTCTTCTACTATAGGACGATCTTTCTTTTTATATTCTCTTCTGGGCAATTCAGGGATAATTGGAAAATTCTCCAATCTTCTTTACATATGCCCTGGTGTGTCTTCTCAGGTCATTAACAACTTCATTGCCAACAGAATATAGATGTTCTCTATTCCTTTCTTCTGGAATTGGATTATGAAGTCCATTGCTTTCAGAACTGTTACCGGTGGAATAATCTCAGGAAAACGGGTTTCCTCGGCCAACAATGCACTGGCGGCCCTCCTTCTAGCGCCAGAAACTGTTGAGGCCTGGAAATTCGCAGGCAAAAACAGTAAGGGATTCTCCCCAGTCAACGTTCCCAACTAGCCCATGACTGTTTGGTGTAGGGAATCCGTCCGGTTTGCGGTTCAGATACCGTAGGTCAAAGTAACAAAAACAAAGGGTTTTACCGGTTGCGGCCCGGTCCACCATGAATTTGTATTTTTTGACTTAAATATGATATGCAAGTGCCTAATTAACCATGCAGGGTGATAAAGATGCAAAGAGTAGTCACAATGTGATGCGCAGGTTCTTACCTCTCGTCTTAGAACTCACAAGCATCCAAATCATGCAAGAAAATAAATACTAACTAAACTATCTCTAGAGAGCTGGGTATTCATTCATGAGTAATGCACCCCTGTTCATGTGTTATGGCAAATCACAGATAGCTGTTCTTATAACCAAACATATAAACATGAAGAAAAGTATATATGATAAGATATCTCATCAACAGTTAAAAATTCCATTTACTAATAGTGGAAAAGATGTCATAAAGGTACTGAAAAACATTCAGACAAGAACATAGGTTCAAGAAATTAGAACGCTCTTACAGCTAATGAGGCACAACTGAAAATGAAATAGTTCACATTCAACATTGCTCATTTAATCACATTGACATATTCCACACAACACTTCCTCCAACAGGCAAAATTTGCAGTCTCTGGTTGTAAAACGAAATAGTTCCTCTTACAAGCATTAAGTTACAAGTTTTTCCAGGGAAAAGCCCTCGTAAGTTCTATCTTTCACATATTTAAACTCAACAGTAGGCCGCTTGGGTTCCCCCCAAACGTGCGACTTTTCGGTTCTTCGAACGTTTCATATCCCTCTTTTCATCTTTTCTTCGTATGCTCATGATCAGCTGAGTAACTGCTGGACCTTTCAGATCTGTGCTTTTGTTGCTTTCGATTTTGTCTTTTCCTTCGCTTGTCTCCCTTGCGAACCTACCGGTTTCGATTTGATTTTTACAAAACTATCAAGCTATGCCTTCACACCCCGGTCGCCCCAACAGTCCCTTGAGTTATACCTACAATCAATTACTATTCATCATTCATTGGAATGGCATTTTAAAACGTTAAATTAAACCACCTGAAATGGCTAATCCACAAGAAAATGGCCAGGTGCACCCCTTGATCTGAGAATTTTAACAAACGCTGCCATCACTACCTCGTCCACTTATGGGTTTGAAGGAAAACACCCACGACAAGAAACGTGAACTTCATCGGAGGCTCAGAGGGCTAACCTCGGCAGGGTCAACCTATTCACAGCCGCAACGGCGGAAAAGAAGAGGTTAAGGACATGCGACCCATGGGCGGGAAAAATATTAATCGGAAGTCGGAAGATATCGACATCAGAAGACGAAAGCTTTACACAACCGCAATGGCAGAAAAGAAATGACTACGGGCAAGCGACTAAAAGACTGACACATCGGCTGGAGGAGAATTTTGGACTTTGGGCGCTTAGTTGCTTTGGAAACCGTAACGGCGGAAGCAACAAAGATTACAGACATGTGACTAGCATCGGAGGGCGGAGCACTTTAGACTTCGGATAGCTAGCTGGTTTAGGAGCCGCAAAGGCGGAAGCTAACAAAGACTACAGCCTCTGATAAAAATAAAATGCTCTGATCAAAAATAAAAACGCTAAGTGCTTAAGACTCTGAAATCTAGCGACGGTTAAAACTGCTTCTCCTCTGAAATGGTGTCTCTTCAACAAGCAAACCCAAACTTAAAATATGCGACCCAACACAACTTCGAAACACACGCAACTTCCGAAAACCAGGATGAGTGTTAGCCTTCAATAATCATTCAAAATTAAAGTATGACCAACAAAAAGTCACGGATCAAACGATTAAGAACAAGCGCTAAATCATGAGGAGGGGACCAAAATTTAAGAAATTTGGGGAAAATAGTTGCAGTTGCAACAGGACCATCAAAAGAAAGATGAATCTGAGAGCTCAGCTAAAGGGAACTGAGATGAGCAAAGGAGAATATATTCAATATTACTTCACAAGGGTCTCCTAGTTCAAAGAGAAACTAAGTTCTATTGGAGACACCCTTGATGAGGATGAACTAGTTATGACTTCTCTCAATGGTCTCACTAGACCTTGGGACTCATTAATTCAGAATCTATGTGCCAGAAAAGAAAGCATGAATTTTGACATAGTATGGGAAGATTGCATACAAGAAGAAGCTAGAGTAGCCAATAGAGAATCTCTCCTCATAGAATATTATCAGGATCTAGCTACCCTTACAAAAGGAAGAAAACAACCAAACTTAAAGAAGATTAATCATAATCCTTCGAAGAATGAATTCCAAAAGAAGAAGAAGGGTTACTCAAAGTATCAATGCTACAACTGTCCTAAGATAGGAAATATTGCTAGAGAATGTCCATCACCAAAGAGGAACAACAACAACAAAGACATCATGCTCATCTAGCTAAAGATGAGGATGAAGAAACACCTCGAAATAAAACTAGGGGTGAAGATGGAGAATAATATGTGTTATGCTGCACTCTCTGGGTTTGTAACACCTGGATAAGATACATGGCTTATTGATAGTGGTGCCTCTAAGAACGTGACAGGGAAGAATACAACACTATCAAAAATTGAAGAGAAGAAATCTCCCCAGAAGGTAACATTGGGAGATGACTATCAATACCCCATCAAAGGTATTGGTGAATCAAGCTACAAGCTTGACTCTGGGACTTCCATGAAGATGAAGGAAGTACTATATGTACCAGGTTTGAAAAAGAACCTACTTTCCATCTCTGCTATAGATAAGAAAGGATATAGAGTTGCTTTTATAGATGGACAAGTACTTATGTGGTCCAAAGGGAAGACACTTGAAGATGTTGTAGTCAGTAGAGAAGAAGGAGGAGGACTGTACAAACTCAAAGGACATCCAAATACTTCCCTTGTCCATGAGACTACCAGCTCAAGTGAACTGTGGCATAGGAGACTTGCTTACATCAACTACAAAGCATTTCCCTATGTGATCAAGGTGGTAACATGGTTACTAAATCTGAAGATAAAACATGAGGGATGTCATGTACCAAATTTTACATTGGGTCACAATGGCCTAATCACATTTTCCATATTCATTTGAGTTTGTCAAATTGATGCTAAGGGTCAAATAATTGCCAAGGAGGAAAATTACTAGTTTCTTAGATTGGGGGTGGAAGCTTTGGGATTTGGAATAAGGGGGAAAATGAATGATGTTTGAACATTATAATGGAATAATTATTTAATAAAGGAGTTAAATAAATAAATACAAGAGAAAATTGAAGTGGCAATGGAGCATGGAGACACACAGAGACTATGGGGCCCACACAAGCTAGAATTTATGTGCCACATGGCATCCTCCTCTTGAAATTTTGAATCCATGGGAAGCCTAAATGTTATTGGATGATTTATAAGGCTAATACACTTGGCCATATACATCATGGGTAAAATTTTGAAGGAAATTTAACTTACATTGGAGAGGAAGAGTCATTTTGGAACTAGTGAGACACTTGGACTAGATACCCTAGCTCTATGAAAACAATGATGAAGATGCTATGAAACCTATGAAAAAAATAAGATATGAAGGCTGAAATATGATATATATGACATTTCAATTCAAAATATATCATCCAATATGGATCTCATGTGATATGGGGAGGCTCAATGGGTTCCTACTCAAATTGGGGGAATATGGAAAGCTAGGAAAGGGAGGACGCATGGAAAATATTGAGCCCACACCCAAATTCGAATTGGATTGATTTTTGGATGGATTGGTAACCTTAGAAGGATAATTATTTTTATTAAATACAGGAATCAACCAAGAGAATGGATTTTTAAATTTGAGAAATTGTCATTTGTGAATTGTGAGAGCTAGTGGATGACTAGTTTTCTTGCCTTAGACAATTTCGAGGGTGAAAGATTCCCGTCCAAGTTGGCGTTTGGAGAGGTCACTCAGGTTTTTAATGGATATTTAATGGATTTTTATTTTCAGGTATAATATACAGGGTATGGTTTGGTTCCTTCTATTGCAGCACTTTCTCTCAACCATTTCCAGTTTTTATTGCATATTATTGCTCATGGAGGGATTGCGCTTTGGGTGAGCTATTGATATCTTTGGGGAAGCTTATAATGCCCCATTATTTTATTTTATAATTTAAATTCTATATATTTCAATTTCAAAAGAATCTCAGATCGAAATACTGAAATATTTCATGTAAAAATGTCAATCAATGAAGAAATAGTGCCATTTCCCCTCTCTCATTTGATGGCGCACTTGTTGGAGTAATTCTTGTGCCTTGATGAGGATGGTTGATGAAAAATATTTTATTTATGATGTATGTATCTATAATATCATATCTATATTCTTTTTAAGTATAAATTAGAATAAATACATCTGCAAATGTCCACATTTCCATGCTTTATTGTGACTAGTTTCCATGTGATGATTTTACCTTTCAATGGAGATTGTGTATCTGATGTATATTGTGACTTGGATCAACGCTATGTGATTTTGGTGAGATATTGAAATTATTTCAATGATTTATATTCATATTTCTCTGTTCTTAACCATTATACATACCATTTATGAGACGAAGTTGATCTTTTAAGTGCCATTTCCCTTAAGCAAATATCACTGAAATTGTGAATTCCTATATGAAGATTTAAAAATCAGTTGAAGAAATATTAACCTAACAAAATTAAATTGAATGAAGTATATTTACAGTTCCCATTCTATTTTATGAAATTTGGGAGGGTCGAATAGGAGTTGGAGATCCATTTCTTCCATTACCCTAGGGGGGATTGCATCATAAATTGCTAATAATTTTTCCCTTTTTTCCATCATGCCCAATTAGAGTTGCAGATGTCTATGAAATGTCATAAAAATATCATAGATTCACTTTAATATTCCTATTACTTCCCACATCAGTCCTTACCAAATTCAATACCTTCTTGAGCCATTCGAATCCCCCTTGGTCAAAACTAGCTAAGACAATTTTTCCAAAATTTGCCTTTATTGGGAATTTTTGAATAGGGACATTAAAATGATATCAGAGCATGAGATTGGAACTTTATGTGGTATGATATTTATGAGGACAATAATTTATGGACCACCATTACATATTGAAACCAAAAGTGCTTTTGTTGAAGAGGGGAAAAAAGTAGGAGAAGAAGGCATTTTTAAGGAAACTATGACTAGGGATGAAAAGGGAACCTCATATGATGGTGAGGAGCATATAAAAATCACAAAACCTCTCTTTGATGACATAAACAAGAACATGACCCAGAAGCTTATGAAAGGATTCGAATTGATGGCTAGCCAACTTAGGGGTAAGCTGGCAAAAGGGGTTAGTAGAAATTTCCATCATGGAGAGACACAGAATACCATTCATTTTGAATACTTTTATGATTGGTTGAATTAATTTAGGAAAAATAATTCAAATGTGAATTCATTAAGGAATGATAAAAAATGAATAATTATGGGGGATACCAAGGAGCCACCAAGTAATGTGGGTGGTGAAACAAAAAACTAATTACATTATGAGGATCAAAAGTCACTCCCAAGTGACTCTGAAAAAGATGAAGAGACATCACATGAGTATGAAGAAGTTTCTATTGAAAATATTGAAGAACATTTTGAGACACATCCTACCTTGGAAATGAAACAAAGAGCATCTACTAATGGATGCTTGAACTATGAAGGAGTACCTACTGATGGGTGCTCACACCTCTATGTTGGTGACATAGAGATCACTTTTGAGAGTGTGGCTAAAAGAAAAACTTCCATTAAACATAAAAATGAAGACCGTGTATAAGTTGAAGAAGAAACAAGATCAACTTCCCCATCACCACTTGAGCTTCATGAATTTGGTCCAAGGAAGAAGGAAGAAGATGAGGAGGTTCATTTGCAAGAGCCTCATTTTCTTGAAGGGTCCTTAAAGATGAATGAAAAGAAGATACAAGAGTCCCTTAGCATACTGCATGACACTCAAGTATTAGTGTCAAATTCTTGTTGGAGAGCTACTTCATTGGAGGAAACATCCTTCCTTGAAGACATGGAGAAGATTCAAAGAAAAATGTGCCACATCAAAGGTAATTTCATGTCTTTGATTTTTGATAGAAACCATATGTTTGAGCTTAATGAATTGTTACATGATGTATACTTGAAGAATAATGAGGATAATCATAATCTCACAATTCAATGAGCAACTTCTAGAGAGGCTGCAAGTTACTTGTTCTTCCTCCCATGTTTCAGATTGTCATATGGTAGATTGCTTGGAGGATTCTCATGACATGGTGGATCATGAGAAATGTGGAAATTTGAATGTGCTTTATGTGTTTTAATATTATCTCAAAGAGATATAAACACTTGACATGGTGTAAGAGGACCTTGAATTGTCTCTTGATGAAGGTTATGCAATTTTTAAAGAAGAGCATGATTCCTCTACATTGGAACCAATCTATGACAAAGGTTTCACACTTTTGAAGG